>JASDQU011400646.1:93148-111931 GCA_032191745.1 Picea mariana | reverse complement strand
GAAGAGGACAACCCTACTCAGCACCTCAGTGAGTTTCATGAACTCATGCGTCAGTGGGAGATACATCATGAGGATGTATTACTGGAGATGTTCATGTTCTTGTTAGCAGGGGATGCGCGTAAATGGTATCATTCTTTACCCCCTGCTAGCATTTCTTCACTCTCAGAGTTTCATGCAGCTTTCATCGCCTATTGTTAGGAGTTTTATCCCTCCGAGTTGATTTGTCATAACTATGGTGAGGGATACCACAACTCTGTACAAAATGAATCTATTTCTGACATAGGTTGTGAGGATGATCCTGATGACCTGGATCGGAAATCATTCCTTTCTCCTCCCCATTCATCTACATCAGAGGAGTGTTATGGAAGTGATGAAAATCCCAGGGGGGAAGAAGACACCCTGAGCGAGCTGAGGGAACATGTGAAGTATCTCTCTGCTCAATTAGAAAGGTTGAAATCTGAAGACTGTGGAGAGGATCTTCCAGTCTTTGAGGCAAATGTTCTAGATGGCTCTTTCGAGGAGATTATTGAAGATTTTGTAAACGCATTAACATCTACCCTCGATGAGCTTGCTGTCTCAGATCAATATGATGAAGAGGTAGTTGTGGAAGAGGATTGTTCTCTTTTCCTTCACGAGATTTCCCATGATGTGTTTACATTTGGGGTCGAAATGGAGGAGCAGGGGATAGTTCCATTTCTGCAAGTTGGAGAAGCTCTTTTCCCCCCCGACTTTGATGATTATCTGGAAGAGGAGAAGCAGAACCCCACATCACCTTTTGTTGATCAAAACAACCAACCTTTTTATGACAGCTATGAATCATGTTCTGAGCTAGAAACGCAGGACTTCCAAGAGCAGGGCTTTCCCACAGGTCCTGTTTATGACGATTATGAAGTTGACCCGGGGGAGAGCCAAGAAGAGGAAAAAGAACCAGAGGAGCAGTTTTCCCTTTGTTTAGAACCAGTCAGTGAGCAGCCACCACCTGATATCAGCGAGCCCACTTCAGTTATTCACCCGCCTGTTCTTATCAGAGATATTCGGCCGCATGTGAACAACTATGTAGCAGAAGAGGCTGCCTGTTGCCAATTTTCCTAAATTCGCTGCTCATTCTATGACCCTGTCAGCGAATACATGGAGTGGCATGTCCTTTATGCTATGGAGCCACCCTATTTCATATCAACTTCAGCCTGTGAGGAGAAGTTGAAGAGTGTAGCCGCTCTACTGTCACGGTTACACCATCTGCTGGTGATCATCGACAGAAGGAAAGAGCTTCCCTTCAGGAAGTTACTTGATTGGCTATGGTGGAAGTCTGCTTTCACCTAGCCCCATGTAAAGTGTTTTATTAGTTTAGGATTGTATATAAATAAGATCCTTTGAGCATGTATTTTTATTTTATTGCTTTTATTTTTCGTCTTGTAGTAGGGGGTGTTTTGAGCTTGACTCCATAGCCCAATAGCAAGGCACTGAAGCTGTAGAATGAGTTCTTAGACAGGGACGACTGTATCCCCCATGGAGACTAATGTTAGTGACAATTCTTGTCCTGGGCTCGAGAGCATCCAGGTCTACAGGTTGCATGAAGAACGCCCAAGCGTAGCACATAAAGCCCCGTTTTAGGCTAAAAATCGAGTGAGCGGGTGAAATTATGTTGTCAACGGCCCAGATCCATCCATAGGAGAAGATCGACGGTCGACGGGAAGTCACGGTTAGCAGAGTTGCGTCGGGATTAGCATGATAGGTAGTGTCTATATACATTCATGAAGGATCTTGGTCGTCCATCCAAAAGGACACGTGGTGCACAATCATGTCATGTCGACATTCGGGGATTCGAGGGGTAAGAGCTCCTCTTCATTTTACATCTTGAAACCCCGAACCCCAAAATGCCGATAAGCACCCTTCAAAGCTAAGCCCATAGTCCTAGAGCCAGGTCATGTTAAGAGAGCCCAGGAATGGAGGTAGCCCCCTTTTGAAGGCAAAGCCATCTCGGTCATTCATCTGAAGGACACGTGGCGCAAGATCTGAGTCACAGGTGGGGCCTTTCGAGATTTTCATAGTGAAAGCACCGACGTCATCTCAGTTGTCCATCCATCGATGAAACTTGAACGCATTGTACTTAAAGAGGGCATGGATCTGAGCGGCCAGGATCTGCGCGCTCAGATCTATGGTCAGGAGCAGATTCCGGAGGCCCCCTGCCATTCTACCTTTAAGCGGAGAGGGGGGGGGTCCGGAATCTNGGGGGGGGGTCCAGAATGGTGTGTTATTATTGTGGGGTACCTTGCCTATCGTGTCACCTTTGGTATCATCCTCCCCGTTGCCACTTGTTCTCCACCTACTGCCTCCCTCTTCCCCTATCATCTGTCCAAATTCCCTCTCTCCATCCACATGACACCACCTCAACTCGTCATCCTCTCGTCTCCTGCCATGTGTCCCTCTCACTCCCAGTCACCTCCTCCTGTACTCCTGCACTCCATGCTCCTTCCTCCTCTGTCCTATTCAAACTACGTGGCATTCCTCAGCTGATGTCACAGCTCTCGTTTCTTCTCCATCACCTCCACAGTGTTCACGCCTTTAACCCCGTCACACCCTCGTCCACATCATCCATAGGGGTTCCTCACAGCAGTCCAACAAAGTATCGTCCAAAGAAAGACCGTTCGGCTAATTCAGGTGGCACCATTAGGAGACCTCCACGTCCCAGAAGGCAGAGTTGACTGAGGTCATCCCCAATCCCAAAAAGCCGTTATGGCGGTAGGTGTTGGTAGTTGAACATCAACTCCGCCATAAAAGGAAGGTCCGGCAAAGGACTAATTCACGTCGACTCACCTGCAGAAGGACAGTCCAAAGTCTGATGGCGTCTTTCATAGGCGCACGATCATCCTGAGTCTGCATGGGCAGGCTGTCGAAAGTCATGCAGACGCAATTCTTCAATGCAGCATCTTGTTTTTGCTGTTGTTGTCTTTTTTGAGTATATGTAGGTGTTTTCGCCATTTTTGTAAAGGGGGGGGATGGTTGAGCTAGGCTCCCGATTGTAAATTTTTGTTGCAGAGTTGGTCGCTCTAGTTAATGTATAATGCATTTGAGACTTCTTACTTTATGGATGTTAGCATCTTTTTCCATCTCTTTGTTTACTGTGGTTAGAACAGCTCGGAATTGGAGGATCCAATCGAGTTTTGCTATTGTAGGATGATGTAGGTTGGATCACTGCAACAGTCGCAGTGTTTCTAATCAGTTCTTGTGTTTTCTTAGTGCTGGAATGACTTGGAATTGGAGGATCCAGTCGAGTCACCCGTCAGCCCCTTGAAACTTTGGACCAAGAGAATCTTGGCTTCTAATCTTTTCTTCCTCAAGCTTCCGAAGGCCTGTTGCCCGAGGCAGTTTTGCTCACCCTTCTCACAAGTCTTCCATCTACCACCCTTTAAGCAACCTACCGATGGAAGTTGGATCAAGACCTCCCTTGCTTTCTACATACCAGACCCTGGTTCTTGTGTCAATGCTTCTTTCCTGGGTCTCTTTCCATTCGAACACCCCCATTTATTAAATCATGACAATAAAAACTGATGGGCGTTGGGCTTTGCTCCTGCAAGCAATCTAGGGGTGACTTTTGACGCTAACACTGGTGAAGAAAAAAAGTGGAGAAATCAAGCTCTGTGTTGATTTCAGGAACCTGAACAAGAGCTCAAAGAAAGACAACTATCCCTTGCCCAATATGGAACACATATTGTAGAGGGTAACTAGTGCATCTAGGATATCCATGATTGATGGTTTTTTTGGCTATAATTAGATATCAGTCATGCCTAAGGATAGAGAAAAAAAAACCTTCACCACTCCTTGGGGCACATTCATGTATGCCAAAATGCCTTTTGGATTAATGAATGTAGGAGCAACATTTCAATGAGCCATGGACATAGCCTTCATCGAGAAGAAAGATCAGTTTATGGTGATCTATCCGGATGACATCACCATCTTCTCCAGGTCTAATATGGAGCATCGTTGTCACTTGAGGAAAGTTTTCATGAAATGTCATAGGTTTGGCCTTTCCTTAAATCCCAAGAAATATTTGTTTGCTATGAAGGAGGGGAAGTTGTTAGGCCATATAGTATCAGCAGAGGGAGTGAGAATTGATCCCAACAGGGTAGAGGTAATTCAGACCTTGTCACTTCCCAGGTCTAGAAAGGAAGTTCAATATTTTTAAGGGAAGATTAACTTTCTGAGGAGGTTCATCTCAAATTTTGTTGAGTTGGTGAAACACATCACAGCCATGCTCAGAAAGGGAAATGAAGTAAAATGGACTGCTGAACCCAGGGAATCTTTTGTCCAAATAAAAAGGGCATTGACTGAGGCACCTGTGTTGATCAATCCTAATTATTCCAAGGGTTTCCTAATTTTTTCTTTTGCTTCTTTTGATACAATAGCAACGGTCTTATTACAGAAAAATCAGGAAGGGAAAGAGCAACCCATTTCCTTCTTCAGTAAGGCATTAAGAGATGTAGAAATCAGGTATGAGATCATGGAGAAGCAGGCTTATGCCTTGGTGAAATCTCTCAAAGCTTTCAGAGTCTATGTCTTGCACTCAAGAGTGACTGCATACATTCCTTCAGCCTCTATGAAAGACATCCTTATACAGCTTGACATAGATGGGAGAAGAGGTAAATGGATTGCCAAGATCCTTGAGTTTGACCTGGAGATAAAGCCCACCAAGTTGGTTAAAGGGCAGGGTTTAGCCAAGTTGCTGGCTGAATCCAATTGCAAGGCCTTGGGGGTTAGCTTCATCAACACTTTCTCAGGAAATCAACAAGTTGAGTCGTCCAGCAAAATCTCTCAGGGTGTCTTATCACTAGCAGAATGCACCTGGTACAGAGACATTTTGTACTTCCTGCAAGAGTTGAAGCCTCTTGATGGAATGGGAAAAACCAAGGCAAGAGATTTAAAGCTCAAAGTGGTTAGATATTTCCTTATTGACCAAGTCCTGTACTGGAGAGACCCTTTAGGGGTGTTTCTGAGGTGTCTGAACCTATAGGAAGCCCATAAAGTTATGTTTGATTTCCATAGCATCCTTTGTGGAGGGCATGATTTCTGGAAAACCCAAGCTCACAAAATTCTCAGGGTTGAGTACTACTGGCCCACCTTATTCACTAATGTCTATAGAGAAGTCAGATCTTGCATCAAATGCCAAAGTTTCTGAAGAAAGCAGCAGCTCAAATCTCTACCACTAAAGCCTGTAATAGCTTTAGCACCCTTTTAGCAGTGGGGGTTGGACTTCATTGGAGAAATTCATCCTCCTTCAAGTGGCCAACATAGATAGATCCTGACTACAATAGACTATTTCACCAAGTGGATAGAAGCCGCCCCCACTAGGAGTGCTTCACACAAGGTAATTATTAGCTTCCTGGAGGATATCATAGCCAAGTTTGGTTGTCCTAGCAGGATTGTCACTGATAATGCTGCTTCTTTCAAGTCCGAGCCTCTAGTTAAGTTCTGTGAGTAGTTCGAGATTTCACTAATTCACTCTACTCCCTATTATCATCAAGGAAATGGGCTGGCAGAATCTTCCAACAAAAGTCTAATCAAACTCATTCAAAGGTTATTGGAAGATAATAAGAGGGCCTGGGATTCAAAGCTCAAATTCTCTCTATGGGCCGATTGAGTGACAACAAATAAGTCCTTGGGAACCTCACCTTTTCAACTTGTTTATGGGATGGAGGCTGTGTTTCCCACTCATATTTCTTTACCTGTAGCGAAGTTCTTTCAAGATCATGAAGGAGAGCCAGATCATATGGTTAGAAGAATTCATCAAGTGGTGGAACTACAACAGATCAGGGAACAGGTGTTGGACATAGCTCATAGTCATCAGCAGAAGATCAAGCAGGCCATTGATAGGAAGGTCAAGAAGGAGGAATTTGAGCTGGGAGATTTGGTGCTTAAGTGGGATGCACCCAAGTAGGATAGGGGCAAACACAACAAGTTTGATGCCCTCTAGATCGAGCCCTTCAAAATATCTGAAGTATTTTTAAATAACACATACAGGTTGTAGGATTTGGAGGGTGAAGAAGTTTTTAACGGCCCAATAAATGGGCATTTCCTGAAGAAATGTTTTGTTTGAACTGTAGACAAATCCTCTGTTTTTTGTAAATATTGTTTTTCTGTTTATTTTCGGCTTAATAAACGACTCCATAGCCCAACAGAAGGCAACTGGAACTGCAAAAGGAGTTCTTAGAGAAGTGTAGGGACGACTCTATCCCCCCTCGAGCCTAATGTTAGCGCCAATTCTTGCAAGGGGGTGTTTCTCTCCGATTTCGTGCCCTTGGTGAAAATGTGTAGAAATGGGGTTTAAAACCCATCAAATGCATTTTATTCAAAGGCCACAGTCATGAGCGTCGAGCGCAGCACACAGAAGAAGTCCATTTCGAGCTTAAAATCAAGTGAGCGGGCATTTTTCGGGCTTCAATGGCGAGGATCCACAGATGGAGCAGATCGACAGTCATCGGGTAAGCTTGAGTTGCAGAGTTGCATGAGGTCTAGCACATGAGCTCATCTCTTATGGAAAAAATCATGAAATGATGAGCCATTTCGGCATTTCGACTACCGGGACTTCAAAGGACACTGGGTCTCTCTCTTCCACTGCATTTTGAAACCTTGAAATGCGAAATGCTAAAAGTGCCCAGGAGCCATTTCGGCATTTCGGCTACCGGGACTTCAAAGCACATGGGGTCTCTCTCTTCCACTGCATCGGGAAACCCCGAAATACGAAATGCGGAAAGCGCCCAGGAGCCATTTTGGCATTTCGGCTACTGGGACTTCAAAGGACAAAGGGTTTCTCTTCCACTGCATTTCGAAACCCCGAAATGCGAAATGCGAAAAAGTTCCCAGGAGCCATTTCAACATTTCGGCTACCGGCGCTTCAAAGGACAGAGGGTCTCTCTCTTCCACTGCATCGGGAAACCCCAAAATGCGAAATGTGAAAATATTTTTTGGCATTTCGGCTACCAGGACTTCAAAATACAAGGGGTCGCTCCTCCACTGCATCAGGAATCACTGAAACCTGAAACGCGAAACGTAAAATCCCCCCAGGAGCCGTTTCGACATTCCGACTAACGAGAATTCAAAAGACACGGGGTCTCTCTTTATGTATTCAGTCTCGGCCACCGTCCATGGAAGAAGCAGTTAATGAATATTGAGCAGGTGGTTGAGAACTCAGCTCAAACCATGAATGTAAGGCATGGAGGTTATGGCTAGCAGTCTGCCCAAGATCATCCTGTGTGCAGGTCTTCTTAAAAGATCCATGCCGATCTGATGTCCTTGATTGATCAAAAGAGCCTACGCATGCTAAGTTAGACTTTAATGTCTCAGCTACCCTCCTACGGCCAAGGGGGCGAATTTGTCTGAGTATATATACTCAGTTTTTGTATTTTTGTAAGGATGGATGGTAGAGTAGACCTCCCGACTGTAATGTTTTAATGAAGCACTAGTTTTCCTAGCTATGTATCTGTATATAAAATTTCTTTGTTTAATGTAAGGAAGCTCTCTTTTTCATCTTGTTTCAATCTCAAAATGAAAGGGTTCATGATTGAATGATTCACATGAATCGTTGTGATTGTGTTATGATAAAGGATTTATTATAGATCTATTACGTTCTTTTAGTGTTTCTGCTTTTGAATATAAGAAGTTCTTGTGTTCAAAGTTTTCTTCTACTAACTGTTGGAAGCTCGATGCCCACAAAAACCCTTCACATTTCCTCATAGAATTCTTCCTCCTACTCACCCTTATTACAACTTACTGTCTGAAATTGAACTAAGACCTCATCTGCTTGCGCATGCCTGGCCTAGTTTCTGAGTTAGAACGATATTGTTCTGAGTTTACTTCCATTCATCACCCTTTATCAACAAATAGTGACATAAACTGATGGGCCTCAGGCTTACTCCTGTTGCAATCTAGGAGTGACTTCTAACGCCAACTTTACTAATCCTCAGTGCTCCCAAAATTGGCAATAACATTCTCATACAACCTTATGGAAACAACTCTTAGTCCATAGGAAACTTTTATCTCTTCTAACCTATTCCAAAGGTTGTTCCTAGGAATAGTTTCAAAATATTTCTTGAAGTCAACGAAACAACAAAGGATATTGGTTCATTTGTTGTGACACTCCTCTGCAATGATATTAAGTGTGACAAGGTGGTCCATGGTTGAGTGATAACCTCTAAAATTGGCATGGCCTTTATCTCTTTTTGTATGGATTTCTATCCATATTCTTATCTCCTTGTCCAAAATATTTCCATATAGCTTGGCTAAAATGGGCTAATCATAATGGTCCTATAATTAGAGGGATTATTTTTATCCCCACTTTTAAAAATAGGTACAATGAGGCTTTGATTTCAGGGTTTATGGAAGCCTCACTTGACTGCTAAATTGAAGATCTTGTGTTTAAGTGAGGGATCATAATAGTCCCTCCAATTTTTAATATTTCAGCTTGATAGCCTTCGATGTCCTTATATTTCCCCTTTGCAAGTTTCTTAACCCCAAACTTTATATCTTCTATAGAAATTACATCATCATCTGTAGAAACTTTTGGAATTTTGTCTAGGACATTACATGATTCATAAAGATTTTTAAGGTAGGAATTCTAGTTTATCAATGGAATCATATCATTTTCTTTAGTTTTACAAGTTAAAATTTGCCTCCAATATTTCTTTAGATCTATCTTAAATAGGTGCAAAACACTCTCTTGTTTTATTTATTTATGTAGCGTATTTTTTTCCTTTTAATTAGGGTTTTGTATGTATTAATCTTATCAGATTTCAAGGACTCATTAGAGACATACCTAATGGATTTTCTAGCAAGCTTACACTCATTATCATACCAGGGGTTGGAAATTATATTCTTCTTTTTACACAACACTTTGATGGATAATTGTTTTAAGGAGGTAGAAAGGGTTGTTGTGAAATTATGATAGATGTATTCATTATTGTTATTATATGATAGAAAATTTAATTTACAATTTAAGACTTTCAAGAAGAGATCAATTTTATTTTTGTCAAAAAGAAAGTGTCTTTGGTTATTAAAGTTAGTTTCAAGGGGGGGTTTGTGCAATATAAAGTTTAGAGTTATGGTAAAGGTCTATGATAAGAGTCGAGCTCATGGTCATTTAAAATGTCAAAATTTACTATTTGGTTGTAAACATGGATATATGAAATCACATGATCCATGACACTACTACCCAACCCAAGGATACAAGTCATTTGGATAGATTTTGGACAATTCATTAGACCATTGTAAATGATCAGATCTTGAGAAATACAAAGCTTGATTAGCTCGATACCATACAAATTCTCAATCAATTCTTCTAAATTTCTCTTGTATCTATTAGCAAAAACAAGGTCCTCGTCTAGCCATAGAGGATTAGGGTTGGAATCATTGCTTAAGATAATAACTTGATTAGTTGCAGTTCTAACATTAAAGTCTCCTAGCAACTGGATCCTACCTTCATTTCTCAGACTGCAAATATCTTATTTTAAGATTTTATAGGGACAATTTTTATCTAGATTGTTTTTTGTATAAAAGGTAGAATTAATAGGTGTGAAATAAAAAAATTATATGTACATCTCCTTAACATTCGTCTTTTTTATGAAGACGAATGTGAGGAGAGATGTGTGTTCTTATGTAAGAAGCTATGCCTCCAACCCATCCATGGGAGGATTTCTTATTCCATGCCTACCACAATATAAATCCTTCTATGTTAATGACCTTAGATTCCTCATGCTCCCAAGTTTCAACCAAAAATATAATATCAATTTGACTTGGGATACAACTCAATATAGGCCCTTTGTTTCAGGGAAAGCCTTGACAGTTCCAAGAGAGGATATGAAGTGTCTCAAATTTCCATTGATTGTTCCTTTCGGTCTCTATCCCTAATAATATCTTTCCAGTTCTTAATTATTTCCCATTTTCCTTCTTATCTGGCTTCATTTACCTTTTGAACCTCCTTCCTTAATTTAGCTTGATCTTCTGGAATGAAGTCTTCATTTATAAATATTCCAGGCCCTTTTAAGCTTAGATTTTTACTAATTATGTCATATTTATGGGCATTATAGCTTACCATAACCCAAATCAACCTATCTTTATGTTCAATTATTTTTTCCAACCTTTTTGCTTCTATAAGGCCAGTTGTTTCAATTTGCGATTTATTTTTTAGTTCCTCCTTGACTATTGCTAATGTGTCCTCATATTTTTGTTCTTTTATACCAAAAATTATGAGGTTCAAGGCTCTTTTGTTACACTCATGGTCTAACTCTATGATCTTATTCATTTCCTCTTTTATAGGTTTGATATCCAATTTGCATTCCACACTATTTAGGGACAAATTGTTAATTAACTTTTCTTTTAGCTCTTTAAGCTTGTCCCTAAGATTGTGATTTTCTTCGAACTTTTCTTCCTACCTTGATTATTTATGTTCTCGGTCTCATTTTTTTGTTTCTTTCATATTTTAGTTATTATCATATTTCTTTCCATAAGATTTAACCGGGTTATATTTCCATGATATCTTTTTGGAGTTACACTTAGGTTATGTTGTATATCCTCCTCATTATAACCCTGAGTATTTCTTTAATCACATACATCAATGATATTTGTGTACAATAATTTATATTTTTGGTTATTCATGTATAATTTGGTTGTTGGTTTAAATTTCGATCATAAAAATATTTGTTCTTTTACATAAAAACGTTTTCTAGGTCTATTATACAAAAAATAATTCTTCTAAGAACATTTTCTTTTACTAAGTAAATAATTCTTGTTTTTATTTTAAATAAATATATGTGTGTGTGTGTGTGTGTGCAAGCTAATGATGGTCTCTCATGATGCGTTAGTGGCAATGTAAACTTGGAAAAAAACAATTTGTTAACTTGGAGGGATTATTCAAGGTACTTTTACAATGAATTTGAATATGATGTAAGAATATGAAACATACGAAATTGAATTATCTTTCCGAATATACAAATTTTATTCATAGAAATTGTGAATAAATATGTCAAATTTGATTTTTTCTAATAGTGGTATCTTATTTTTCCAACAAAATATAAGATATATGTTTTTGTTCATGTAGGTGATGAGTACCTTAATGATGGAATTTCGTTCCAAAAACTTGTATACTTGTAGAGAACCCGTTGTTCTTGTTGATGTTTCTACAACATCTGGAAGACATTCTTATATATATATATATATATATATATAGAATACAAACTATAAATATATATAATAAATAAGTAGTTATTTATTATTCAAGGGACGCATCCTTTCATGGATGGTCACCATATGTTTTCTATATATGAAACACTCATCATTATAATAATATATTCATATACAATATTATCTCATATGAAAAATCAACATGGTATCAAAGCGGGACTGGGCTTGACTCCCTCACGGGAGAGTCCAGGAAGATGAGAGTCCAAAGATCCTACTTGTGTTTACGCATAGGAAGGGGAGTTGAACATAACCCTAACCAGTCACAACATGGGAAGTGCATTGGCTATATTATGTGCTTATGATATAATAGTTGGAACTAAACCATACGTATTATTCTTCTTGATCGATGATATGCATCACGGTCTATTCATTTGCAGGACCCGGAGTGGGAAGCATTGTCATCGCCATCACGACCATCATTATCATCGTTCCAGATATCCATATTTCTTGTCTGCTATGCTCAAATCAATATTTAAGTCTACCGAAGACGAGGGAAGAATGACGACATACAAAAAGAGTAACATTCAACAAGAGATGAGAGTGGTTTCGATGTCGGGACATGTTTCTACCTCATTCAACAAGAGGAAAATCATTGGTGTGAAGAATAACCAGATTGGTTGCTCCAAAGACTAGAAGAGTGGAGCTTCCATCTCTTCCTTATCGAACTGCAAGGAGAGTGCATTGGGAATATTTCCTCTTGTGCAAGGGGTTGAAAATAGAATGAGGTGAATTATTTGTTGATTGCAGTGTGATTGTTGATTGCAATTGTGAAGAATGTGATCCTAGGCACGCCTCCAAGTTGGGAAAATATGCAACTACACAAGTTAAATGTGTGGATGTGTTGTTTGTGCTGAAAAAGGATTGTAAAATTATGGGATATATGGCTTGAAGATATAAGCACATAATAGTCTATGTGGCTCTGCTCATCTAAAGGGGCGATTTACTCACGCTCGAACATGCAATCTGTTCATGGTATTCATGGCTAGAATTTTAGGGTAGTGCATGGATGTATTTTATCGGTTGCATAAAAGAGAAGCATCAACTGTATAAACCAATCATTGGTTGAAGGTCAGACTGTTGATCAGTCGACTCCTTAAATAAAATTAATGTCTATTTGTGTATGGTAACACAATGATATGTAGAAGGGTGGATGGTTGGTGTTGAACAAGTGTACGACAAAAAATGTTCCCTAAATCATGGTCTTTCCCCGTTATCGAATAAAGAATCATGGTTTTATTGCATTGATGCATAATTTGTGTTAATAAAATTTTGAAAGGGAATTATTTGTATGTTTGAGTTGATTTTTGGCATTGCTTTTTTAGCATCGAGAAATGACTTCAAATAGTAGAAAAAAAGGATAGATTGGTAAAGTGATATGGTTGTAAATGATAGGCCAATGCTCCATTCTAAGTGTCATTGTTGAAATTGTGATGGGTTTATGAGCATGTTGAGAGCGAATGGGGAATGGAACAATACATCGTAGGATGTGAAGAGGCATGCAACTCCTCATGGTACTTTTAGGAAAAGTAGAAAACCTTAGAAATTATCAATTTATATGGAATTGATGATTCACATCATTGATTATGAACCTTCCAGTTATGAGGAGGCAGCAGGCCAACAAGTTTGGAGAAATGTCATGATGGAGGAATATCAGTCCATCGTGAAGAATGATGTGTGGGAGATTGTGTTGATACCTGAGGGGAATTTATTGGTAACTTCCAAGTGAATTTACAAGATTAAACATGCAATGGATGGAATTATTGATAAATAGAAGGCAAGTTTCATGGCTAGAGGGTTCTCCTAGAAAGAGGGAGTAGCCAATGAGACAAACTGGACAAGAAAGGTTTCCTATAGTGAAAGAGGGACTTGGCCTTAGAGTTCGAGATGAAGAATCTTTGCTTAATGGATTACTTTTGGGATTATAAGTATGACAAAATCCTGGTGAAATATTCCTAGGTCAAGGGAAGTATGGTTCCATATGATGGTTTTTGGACTGTTTGATCAAGCGTTGGATTTGACCGTAATATATTGTGATAATCAAAGATGGGTGAAACTTTCAGAGAACCTTGTGTTCCATGAAAAGTTGAATAACATTGAGATCAAGTACTACTACATCCATGATAAATTATAGAAGGGAGAAGTAAACCTCCAGTATATTTCCATCGATGAGAAAATAGTGGATATTCCAATGGAGCCCTTGTCCAAAGGGAAGTTTGTATACTTCATGGAAAAGTTGGGACTTGTGGAGATTTATCCCTTGGTTGAGAGGGAGTGTTGATCTATATCATACTAGTATAGCTTATATACGATGATTTTTCATCATGCTAGTACAACTTAGATATGATACATATGTCTGGAGTCATTTCATGCTAGTACAACTTAGATATGATGCATTAACATCATGCTAGTACATATTAGAGATGATGTAGTTGCCTGATATACATAATGCTAATACAACTTAGATATGATGTAGAAGCATCATGCTATTACAAATTAGATATGATGTAGATGATACTCCACGTCATGATAGTACAACTTAGATATGATGCATTTGCATCATGCTAGTACGACTTAGAGATGATACAGTGGATGATATGACTTGAAGTGAACCATGCCAGATGAATTATGGCTCAGATATGATGCATTTGATGATATTTCATAATATATTTGATGTAAATTTTCATTAGATAAAATTGGTCAACTTGAATACATTTCGCTGGTTGTTATGGATACCTCCCTAGTTAAGAGGGAGTTTGAATTTTTGTAACTATGGTCGGTATTCATAATGTATATATTCGAAAAATAATATTCTAGAAAAGAATATGTGTACTTGTAAAATTCATCCCTACCTGTGGCATAGATGGTGACCTGCTCAAGAAGAATGGTCCTTGTAGTCATGTGACACTTCGTTGAGTGTGTGACAACTGTGGGATACATGCGTAGTAGTGAGACTATGGTGGAGATTGAGTGTCTCTGGACAGTAGTTGTGTGCTACTATGATGGTTGTGTACCATTGAAATATATTGTGTGTCTCTAGACAGTAGTTGTGTGCTACTACAGTGGTTGTGTACCACTGGCAGTGACTATGTGTCAATGGACAATAGTTGTGTGCTACTACAGTGGTTGTGTACAACTGGCAGTGATTGTGTATCACTGGATAGTAGTTGTGTGCTACTAGAAGTAGTTGTGTACCACTAGACAGTAGTTGTGTACTACTATGGATCAACACAGTCGTGTTCTATTGGATGGAATTGTAGTAGTTGTGTGCTACTAGTTGATTTCCATGGAGACTACCAGATCACTTGGAAGTAGTTCTGTGTTACTGCTTGATCACAGAGACTGTGACAGATGATTTGAGATATCAATGGGATGGTAGTAGTTGTGTGATACTAGTTGATTGTAGATCAGTCAGTGGACTACTATATGAAGACGTTGTGGAAAGATACCTTCCTAGTTAAGAGGGAGAATTGATGTTTGAGGCAACAATCGAGAAGACATTTTCCCTAGAGGGTACTATGTGGACTAGTAGGGGGGAATGTGGACTTCATTCTGAGGTGCCTCAGATGATGAGATGAAGGGAACCTTGATATGTATTAGAAATGTGTTCCACAAGGGAACCACAAAATGTCTAGTATGGACATAATTCATGAGTGAGCTAAGACATTGGTTTCATGAGGGAACCTCGATATGTCAAGTATGGTCCAAGATGACTTAGCTTGATCATCTCCAAGGGACTAGCCACCCCTTGTAGGATGAGCTAGCTCAAGTATTATGGATACCAACTACATGACGTGTATAAACACAGGTGAATGGCCCTAGAAATAATCGGTAAAACCTTCTCCTAGATTGGGTTGTATACCAATGGAGATAGGATACATTTATCACAAGGGTGTACTTGTGATAAATGGACCCAAGTGTAGTCCTTTCTTGATCATGAAAAGGAGTGATATGGAATCAAGGTGCTTGAGGTGATTTCCATGTATCAAATAGAATTGGGCTAACATTCACTCATAGGGGACATTCACTCATAGGGGTGTACCTGTGGTAAATGGCCTTGGTTTGATCTTTGTCCTTAGTCATGGTGATTTGACTTGGAATGATAAATACTTAAAGATGTTATATAATATCACATGTGTACCTATAATGAGCCTGATCTCAAAGAGAGTCAATTGGCTCAGAGGGAGAGCTGCAGAAGGAGTTTCCCCTTAGTTCGGGTGGGAGAGAGACATCTCTGAAGACTGACATGTGTCATGAGTCTAGAGTGAAGTTTGTTTGCTTCAGAGACAAGCTTTGGAATGATGAAGAATGTATCCCTCGTTGAGAGGGAGTGTTGATGTTTGGACAACATCGGGAAGATATTCTTCTCTCTCTCTCTCTCTCTGTGTGTATATATATATATATATATATATATATATATATATATAGATAGATAGATATATGACATGATATTTATATTATTCAAGGGATGCATCCTTTTATGGATGATCACCATATGTTCTCTATACATGGAACACTCATCTTTGTAATAATATATCCATATACAATATTATCTCATATAAAAAAATCAATAGTTCTTATGCGGTGTATTTTTTGGAAATTTATAATATTAATTTTATATTTTTTTAAATTATCAAACTCAACATATCCCTAAATTACAATGTCTTTTGTTTGTGCAGGCTAAGAGAGTATTAACATGATTGTCCAACAATTCAATTGCTTAAATTGATTTCATTAAATTATCAACCAGGGATACTCGTAAGCTTGTGATGATGCTGGAAAAATATATGCAGGAGTAGGAAACTAACTCTAAACTAGAAAAATTCAATCAGATTCTAAGTTTTTCAACCCTTACTAGTCACAATTCCACTGATATAAAAGCATGTTGTAAGGTGAAGTATGCATTGTATGCTCCTTACAATAGTACTCTGGCAACTTAATGAGGTTAGGGGATGAAAAGAAAGTTTAAGTCACACATGCAAGAAATAAAGGCTTTGACAAAAAATAAACCCTGACTCCTTCAATCCTAACTTATCATTGCTCAAATGGTAGAAGATCAAGTTGCAAGGTGAAGTATGCTACAATGAATGTAGCTCCTTACAACAATACTTTTTCATCATATGAAATTAAAGGATTTGGAAAGAGGTTTCTAAACACACTTGCATGAATTAAGCATGAAGTAAATCCTATCTCTTTCAATATTAAATTATCGTTGCTCAAATGGTAGGAGGTCAGGTTGCAAGGTGAAATATTCTACAATGAAGTAACTATTTACAACAGTGCTTTGTTAGCATATGAAATCAAATAATTGGAAAGAGTGTTTTAATCACTTGCATAAAGGAAAATTAATCTAGGGAATCAAGAAACAATGAAATAACATGCTACCATGATCTATTTTGAGTGAGGTCAATTCTCCTAAGAACAAAGTAACACACTAAATTCACTAAATTAAAGCATTCTATATCTAAAACTAGAGAATGGAAATTGATGTGAAAAGAGACTTTATTATATTCCATCATAAGTTGGACACAATGCTCCAAGAGTCCTCCCTTTGGAATGGAGGAGGCACTTCTATTTATACAAAAAATAAAATAACTAATAATGGATCAAGATCCACAAATCTCTCCTAGATCCACAAATGTTTCACGTGGTTACAACCATGTGATAACACCTAGCAAGTAATTTCTCTATAAATCCTCTCACAAATCTTTCTTCCATGATTCTTCTCCATGAGTGAATCTCCAAATCTTCATCAAATCTTCAAGGAGTTGAAGAGAAAATTCGAATTTGAGGCTTGGTGGTCAAATATGACTTGGTTAGAGTCTTCAAATAGACTTGTAAACATCATAGAACTCATCCCACTTTCATATATAAGTGAAAACATGTTATTTTTCCAATATTTAATCATAAATTCACTCAAAGTACTAAAATAAATGCTTTGGAAAATAAGAGGTTTAAACCCATATGTAATCATGAAAATAGTCTTAATGTAAGGTTCTGAGAAAGAGGAATATGGTGAAAAGTAAAGGGAATATGGTTAAAAGTGAAAGGAAAGGTGTGTAAAAATATGATATTTTGGCGACCCAACAACTTTGGAATGATGAAGAATGTCTCCCTCGTTGAGAGGGAGTGTTGATGTTTGGAAAACATTGGAAAGACACTCACACACACACACACACACACACATGACATGATATTTATAATACAAAGTATAAATACATATAATAAATAAGTAGTTATTTATTATTCAAGGGACTCATCCTTTTATGGATGGTCACAATATGTTCTCTATAAATGGAACACTCATCATTGCAATAATATATTCATATACAATATTATCTCATATGAAAAATCAAGAGTTCTTATGCGGTGTATTTTTTGAAAATTTATAATATATTAATTATATATATATATATATATATATATATATATATATATATTTAATTATCTAAGTCAACATATCCCTAAAACTACAATGTCTTTTGTTCGTGCAGGCTAAGAGGGTCTTAACATGATCAAAACAATTTCTTTTTTTAGATCGTAGATATTGGTCTCCTCTAGTGCCACATATAACTCATTCAAGAAATGGTTAAGAATACAAAAAGTTATAGTAGAAATAAGAGAGGTATGTATTCTATGATTTTGATATATGTCAAGACAAAAATAGATTAAAAATAGTAAACATTATTAATTAAAAAAAATGTATATTTGGAATCTGCACAACCAATTATATCTGTGTCTGTAGTTTCGTCAATAAATGAATTGTGTAGCCTATAGAAAAATAACATAAAAATTAGAGATATGGAGAGGAATTCCTAAAAATGGAGGTTTTTATGTATTTGCAAACCGAACCACTAGATTTGTCATCCCTAACCTAAATATGAGGCAACCAACTCAACAAACACATATGCTAGAGTTGTCACTCTCTCTTGAAAAAGATTAAAATTCAAATAACAAGCGCGGGCTTTAGGAATGTGCATGCGTTCCTAAAGGAACCTGCACATGTTATTAGGAATAGGAACACACACGTGTTCCTATTAAGCCAAAAGCTCAATTCTCACTAGATAACGCAAAAGAATATGAACATGGATTACATGAACATGGAGTGTGTGACTACTCATATTCTTCTGCGTTATTGAATGAGAATCGATCCTAAGAATTGAAGTCCATCTTTGGGCTCACTCTCTTCTTGGAGCATGGGCTCAAGGTAAATCTGTGGGCAAGGAAGGACATGTCTCTCTAAAATCCAGCAAGTGCACCGGATAATAATCGGTCTATTTATGAAGAGCATGACAACACTGATAATAATGATGTTGCATTATGCTCAAATGTCAATATAATATCATTTAATAATGTCTTCCTTATATTATGTAGATAGAGTAACCGTTGCAATAAAGAGAACATTTTTTTATGAGTTTCATAGTGAAACCCAAAATGTCGTGAGATGAAAGAGTATACCTTAGATTTCAATTTCAAAAGATTTGTCACACTACCAACATTCCTAACTTTTTAACTTAGCAAAAATTAGGTTGAAGATGAAGGTTGAATGTCCAACAT
>JASDQU011400646.1:44599-62856 GCA_032191745.1 Picea mariana | reverse complement strand
CTAGCATGTGATGATGGATTTCTTCTAGACATAGAGCTAGGTTGAAAATGATTTTGGTCTTGGAGTATGACTTGGAACTATGTCTAATTTCTAAGATCTCATCTTCCTCGAATGTAAGAAAACAAGTTAACGACCTAAGACTCAAAGGAATCTAGTAAGAATGGAAGTCTACCCTCTCACAAACCATTAGTGGGTTATTTCAAGTGGCCATTTTTTTCCTGCACATGATGATGTTGTTGCATGTCAAGGTCTTAAGATTGTATCACTGATATGTTAAGATGGTATCTCTGAGAATTTAGGTTTTTCCTTGGTTTCGAAAAAAAAAGGTATCCATCTTATATTTAAAGGAGGATGAGGAAGGACCTTGGGATGATTTAGTTTTTATCATGTGCTCTTTATTGCCCTCCAATGAAGCTTTTGTTGATTCCACAATATTATCCGGAGTTGATACCACCAAAGAAGTTAAAGCCTTCAAGTGTGTCATGGAACACCTTCCTTTTATCCTTTAGTGTCCAACTCAATGACTCTAAATTTGCAATCTTCTTCTTCCATACATGTGTTGTTGTCCAAATACATGTAAGCATGCATTTGAGCTTTGTCATAGGTTTTCTTCCCTCTCAACATCTAGGTATCCATCTCATAGAGAACTACAAAAGGAATATCTCATGGGAGCCACTATATGCAAAGCTCAAAAAAAGGCTTCAACGTTGGACCTTTAGATATTTCTCCTTTGCAAGGAGAATCCTCCTTGTCAAATTTGTCCTTCAAGACATACCCATATTCACCTTCTTAGTGCTAACAACTCTAGCAAAAGTCCTTAAGGCTATCACCAAAATTCAAAGAGACTTCCTTTGGTGTGGGTCATAAATAGAAAGAAAATTACCTCTTGTTATATGGAAAGACGTATGCTTCTCTAAAACACATGGAGCATTGGGAATCCATGATTTTTCATGCCAAAATGCAACTTTGCGAGGACAAATCCTCTAGAGGTGGATAAAATCAAAGGAGTGGAGAGAAAATAATGCTCATGGAATAGAGGAACAATAAATTCTATGGAAAAACCTCCCAAATGTCTCCTTCATTTAGAACAACACCGAAGTTCACTTCAAAATGATCCACCTAAATAGTTTTTGGAACTATGAGATGGAAAAACTACACATTTTTTGGAAGATTCATGGCAACAGTTTCCTCCCATGAATAGGGAACCCTGCTATTTTCTCCTAAAGTAATGTTTTGAAGATGCGAGTGTTATAGAAATTTTTTCCACACTCTATGCATCACGCTTTGATGGCCTTCCCTTTCCCTCTACAAACTCAATTCCCCTATGTTGCTCATCCAAAGTCAAAAATTCATTTTTTTGTTCATATACGCGGGCTACAGTTAGACAACTTGCGTATACACAAATTGCTCCATTATATCTTGCATACATCATGTTTTGTGCTAAAAATTAAAAATATCCAAGGTTTTCCATGCCAATTCACGCGATCCATGATCCTTGACCTTCCATATACTAAAAACGCTTTGATTCAACCCTTCAATTCCATTGGAGGCTATAAATTGAGCCATATACAAGCCTTAAAGGAGAGAAAAAAGTTGAGAGAAAATACACTCTGGAGAAATTTCGCCTCATATTGAGTCTACATCCCTTTGTCCTTTAAGTCTAAACATCCCTTATGTTCAACCCCCAAGCTCTCCCTATTTTGTGAAGGAGGAACCCAATTACTCCTAAAACTTATGAGCTTTCCTTGTGAAGGATTGAAGTGGTGAAGGCACAGATGGAGGGACTTAGTTTCTCAGTGTCGTCGAGTGTTTATACAAAAGGTTGTCACCTATGTACTTCTATTGATTATATTGATAGAAATACTCCTTTCTCATCCAATTATATGTTGAAAATACATGTATTATTCTCCATGGGTACATTTGTTCTACATGTTGATCGAATATGATAGTTTATATGCTAACATTTCATATGTTATCCAAATGTTTGTGTATCTTGGATGTTGAGGACATGTTGCAGGTATCAAATATTGGATCGTGAGCTCAACGGTGGTCTCCTATGGACGTCTGGAAGAGGTAGGCTTCTAGCCTTTCTTTTGTTGGCATTTCTATTTTTATAGCATACTTGGGACTAGAGTTGATTTATGGGTGTTGTTTCATTTGTTGTGGTATTACCCCAAACCACAGAGAGTTATTCCTCGTAATAGAATTGACTACTCCACTGAGGATATCTCCCTTTTTGGGTTATTTAGTGATTTTTCTCTTTGATTTCTCTCTGTTTGCCTAATTTTATGTGTCGCATGTTGCTTAATAGCCTTTGCATTGATTTACATATGAGTTGTTTGGCTTGGTCCTTACCCAGTGAGAGTCTTTCTTGGAATACACAGGTTTTTCCTTGACAGTCGTGTACATACACACGTTGTCTATGTTTAGGGCACTCACATATGCTTATGTTCCCTGAACAATTCGGTACACCATTTTTAAGCCTTTTTGGCTCAGTGTGGTGTTTGTTGGGTGAGTTCTGATTGTTTTTGGGTCTTCTTGGGTCTATGTCCTTCCTATTGAGTGCTTGCAGAGTGATAGGAAGTTGTATTATTGTTGAATTTTTGGGCAAACTTGTTTCTTGTTTTTTTTCTCATTTGTAGTCCTTGCATCTTGGTCTTAGTAGTAGCTTCTTGGTGTCCTACTTGGCTTGTCTTTCTGTGCTTGAAGTAGGGTCTATCCGAGAGGTTTTTGTATTTAGTCTTTTCATTTTCATCCCCTTATATTGAAAATAAATAAAAAATTTGTTTTTGAATTTTACTTGAAGCATTTGCACTTTTGTCTAGATTGAATTAGTCTTGGCTACATCTTAGGAAATATTGCATTGTCATTAAAATTGAAGAGACTACATCTTGTGCACGACATTTAGGAGCATACCATTTCTTTTGAAAACAAGACTAGTACTTAGTAATGTTTTTACATGTGATTATTTTATATGCTGAGTCATAAAACCATTAGTTTCACAACCGCACCTCTTGAGTAAGCAGAAGCCACTAAAATTAACACTCAATAATTAAAATTGACTAGAAACAATTTCATTTTTCATGGTACAAACACAAGTTTAGGATTTAGGGCCTTGGAATAGGATTTTGTGAGTAAACTTCTCCAAGGCTACAAAATTCAACATATGTGTCGGTCCAGGGAGTGGTAAAACACATTGTATAATTGGTTTCCTCGAGAGGATCCACTAACACCGGAGTTAAGAATGAGGTCACGTGAAGTTGGTTGCAAAGATAGCCCTCTAATACCTTCCTAGCATTGGATATATTTCTGGGGTTCTATTCATATCTGGGGGTTTCGCTAGTGCCTTTACCTCTGTGAGAGGTGATGCTTTCAAGGCTTCAAGATTTTATATCCTTCCCATACAGTGGATCAAACCTATGACTGCTCGCCTGAACATTGGTTATACCATGGTAACCTTATTTTCTTGACTTAGGTATCCACATAGGTTTCTTGCAGGGGTTATTCTACAGGTATCCTGAGGCATATATGGATCAGACATCACATAGAATTTATGGAGGATTTTCTCTTTGGAGGGATCTGACTGATTGCACTATGAAGCCCACAAGGTTCCTTATAACTAATTATGTTACCTCCACTCTATTGTTCGGGAGTCTAATCCTCTCCTGGGAGAGGTATACCTTCTTTAGTTCGGGAGGTCCCTTTCAACCATCCTATCATGTTTGTCTGTGTTGACCCTAGATTTATTTAGGGGTGTTCTCTTTGTATATTATTTTTTCATAGGATTTTGTATTGCATCACGATTTTTGAGTCATCATGGAGCGAGACCAACCTCCCCACCAATCTCGTCGGCTATTGAATCAATTACCATAGTTTGTTCTAATACCGAATTTGCCTCCTAAAAGGCATAGAATTAATAAACATGGTACTTACATCTTCGTCTCTCAGGCTCATGATCATCCCATTCTGAGTACTAATTCAAATCCAACATTCGCTATGGTTAGTGGAGACCCCGTGACTCTGTAATGAACCAAATACTCAAAATATCATAAAATCACAGAATTACACACCATGTACAGAATGTCAACATGGAAAACAACTCCAAGATAGATAAGTTACACAATAACTCCTTAAAGAATAGGGGAACCCCCTCCAAATAACCAAATACCATTCATACCTCCCAATTCACCTTCCCCCAATAATGAATACATGATCTCTTATATATAACTATTCACGCTTGCACATGAGGCCCCTTTATCACTAGGTCTACCCTATTGCATATGTATTTACACATTACATGTACATTTAGACCCATATATTTCCCCCACTTGGGGTCATATCATATACATTTATCCATATATATTCCTCCCTTGGGTCATAACATAGTACCCTCCTTCAAAAAGATTCGTCCTCAAAGCTTTGCATTTAAAGGCTTCACATGTGATGAAACCAAGTAATATCATTTTATTATGTTCATGCTTTCTTCATTGTTGATTATCTATCCATCCAAAACCAATTCTTTTCGGTATTGATCCTTGGTGTCTAGTTGTTGCATAATTTTTTTTCCTTTGATTCCATGTATTTTTGTTGAAGCATCTCCAATTTGTAGTGGTTGTTGGTCTCTGATAATAGCTTGTTGAAGAGTAGTTTGGTGATGCCTTGTTCCATGAATATTGACAAGAATTCCATCTTCTTCCTTCATAATGTTTATATCGTCCTTCTTGTCTTCCTTGAAATGTTTCTTGGTAATGAGGGTGTCAATACGGTTTCACGTTTGACATTTTTTCTTCACTCTTCACATGCATTTCATCTATCTTATTTTCAGAGACAATGGCATCCTCAATCATCTTTGCTTGGTCCTTGGTTACTCTAGCCTTGGAGATAATACCATCATATTTGGCATGTACATCCTCTAGATGGAGTTCAACTTCAAGTATATTATGTTGACCTTCTTGAATCTTGTCTTCTTTCTCCTTTTGAAGATGCAAGGTGACCCCATCTATCAAATTATGATGTCCTTCTTCAATTTTGGTTTTCATTTCTGACTTCACCTCATCCGTATTTAAGGATTCCTCAACCTTCTTGCAAATTTCCTCTTGCAGTCTTTTGGTAGATTCTTCATCCAAGATCCTTCTTTCTTCTTTATTCTAACAATTCTTTTTTTTCTTTCAATCTCTTAACCTCATCCAATAGTTTTTTATTATGGCTTCGTAATCTACATATCTCTTCATATTTGTTTTTCAAATCTTCCTTTGATTTATATTTTTCCCACTTGCCTTTGCTAGTCTTTTCTTGCTTTAGGTTCTTAACCTCCTTAATGAGTGATTCATTCAGGGATATTATCTTAGATAGATCCTCACCCTTCTTATTAATCTCTTTCTTTGCTTCTTTTAATTCATGTTGAATTATATATATTTCCTCCATTTTTGTACCCCTAATCCATTTATCTGAGAAGATTTTTTCAAATTCTTCATCTGGAGTGGAGTCTAGTATCTTCATCAAGGCTTATCCACCACTTATGATATCCACCCAAAAAATAAAAAGATGTCCCACAAGGAATAATACCAATCCTCATACAATCTTCATTTACCATTCTCAACGATTCTATGGGAGTGATTTCATCTTTATCTTCATCTCCATTAAAGTTAGGTATTGTCATTGATTATTAATTGAGGTCTAGCCCCAATCCTTGAATTCTAATCTTAGTATATTAAGGATAAATGTATCAAGTAGTTATAATCCTTGTTCCAATATAATATTATAGGTTTTATCTTTCCAACGGATTTTGAATCAGCTCAATCGTACATTCCAATAAAAATTTATGATATTTTTAAGTCAACATACCTTGGAAACCCTGATTTGGAGTCTGTCCTCCTGACCGGCCTTAATTCTGATGTATCTCTACAATTTCATCCCTTCTGATTCTGAAATTGCAACTTGTAGTACTCTGGAATTTATTCTCTATAATTCCACATTTCTGACCAAAATTGGATGTGCCAAGTGGAAGTTATGGTAACTTCCCCACACCTTGTTGATTTTTGGCCTTTTCAGGAGAGCACACTTGTATAGAATGCCCCACACAAAATAATTGATATAAAATTATGAAAATTGTACCAGAAATACTAAAAATTGTTCACTCTCCAATGTAACTAGTCTCACTCAATTTAGATACTCTAGGAAGAAGTTATGATTGTTTTACCCAGAACACATGTTTGAGTCTAGTCAATAGGACTAGTCAGATGCCCTATCTTCCACATAGTGTATCTTCAAAAGTGCAATGAACTAGAAGCTGAAATTCATACCACAAGTACTATGATAAGTATGATAAATATTCTCTAGGTTTAGCTTTCTGAGAACTCTCCAAGAAAAAGTTAGAGTGAAAATCAAAAAATGACTATCTCGAGGAAAAAAACCCTAGAATTGGTGCTCTGATACCAAATGTAATGAACCAAATGCTCAAAATATTATAAAATAATAGAAGTACACACCATGTACAAAATGTCAACGTGGAGAAAAAATCAAAGATATATAAGTTACACAATAACTCCTAGAATAATAGGGGAACCCCCTCCAAATAATTGAATGCCATTCATACCTCCCAATTCACCTTCCCCCAATAATGAATACATGATCTCTTATATATAGCTATTCAGCTTGCACATGAGGCCCCTTTATCACTAGTTCGATTCTATTACATATGTATTTACACATTGAATGTACATTTAGGCCCATATATGCCCCCCCTTGCGGTCATATCATATAGATTTAGCCATATATATGCCCCCCTTGGGTCATAACATACTCCCTCAATTACTGCTACCCAGTCCATGAGCGCAACTTATTCCATGGGGACGAATCCCTTTATATTCTCAAATGGAATGACTTCGTCATCATTGGTCTCCGGTTCCCCACCTTTTCAACTGTTATTCCTAGTTATAGTGCTCAGTCGATGCCTCTGGCCTCTAATAATTTCTCTTTTAGTATGCCAAATATGACTTCACACATGTTATCCTCCTTTCCGACACCCAACGTCAATGCTAGTTTTAGGTCAGGGGCACATTGCCTCCTGATAATCCTTTCCCTTTTGACGGGGGTCATATCCCTCGGTTATTTCCTACGATGGAGGGTTGGAATCCTCCTTCCTATGGACCCAAACCTAGTTATAATTTCCAGGGATGGAATTGACATATGGGCAGTGTTTCTACTTCATATATCTTGTCCGTTTATCCATCGTCCACAATTCCTTTTCCCGTAAATTATTTTCTCATGGAAAATCCTCCTCTAACCTCTGGTATTACATTCGGGTGGAATCAATTTTTATGAGAAACCACCCGCATGGACTTCCTTCATCAAGGGAACTATATATCCTCACATGAGTAATCTGTATCATATCGCTTTTTCCTCACAAGCGTTCCCATTTGGGATGATACCTTCACAACCTTTCATGAAACCAACCTCTGCTAGTCATGTTGGGGATTCATCAACAACCTCTATGAGTCATGTTGAAGACAAGAAACCAACCACTGCGAGTCATGTTGGGGGAAAGCAATTAGCCGCTACAAGTCATGTTGGGGGCACAACTCTAGTCATTGCTAGTCATACTAGAAAAATATCACCAACCTTTGCTAGTCATGTTGGGGATTTGTCAACAACCTCTGCAAGTCATGTTGGAGATCAACTACTAGCCTCTACAAGTCATGTCGGGAGCATGTCACTGGCCATTGCAAGTCATGATAGGGTAATTCATACGATTGAAAAGCCTATATGTATAGGATGTAAGCTCGAGTTCCTTTATATACTTTGTAAAGGAGATCACCTAAGTCATATATGCTCTGCTATTGTCATGTTATGAGAAGCATGGTCCTCATCTAATGGTCTTTCTGGTTCTGATTCGTCTTTGGTTTCCCAACAATCTAATCAATATTTGGTTGATGAAGTGGTCACGTCGATGCAATCTTCAGCCGACAACACTCTTGTTTTGGGGAGTGATGCGTCTCTTGACCATGTTCTCTCACATCATATCCAACCAATGGTGGAGGAAGTGGTCATGTCGATGCAATCTTTGGTCGATTCCACACTTCTCTTGGAGAGTGAAAATTCTAAGGAAGTGACATCGTCGATGCAATCTTCAGCCAATTCCACTCTTCTTTTTGGGAGTGATGCATATTTCAACCATGTCCTTAACATTTCCAGTTCAATACCTTCTGAACAAGGGGGCATTCCACTCTCTCCAAATACACTCCCTCCAAGTCCTAGGATGGTTTCCTTTGATTGGAATGATCTTGTAGAGCCTTACCTTACTTCTTCTACACCCTTCTAGATAATTGTTGGAGTTAATAAAATAGGCATTCGTCGATGTATGGTAGATGAAGGATCCTCTGCAATTATTTTATCCTCCTAAGCTTGGAAAGTTTTGGATTCTCCCAAGCTCATGTCAGCTACCAGTGAGTTGTTGGATTTTGACATAAGCATTCTCACTATTGATCAAATTTCATTTGATAATCACCATCCTGTTTCAAATTTACCTCAGGTTTCCCCTTTGTGTGTTCCTAAGAAGGATCCTTTACAGTTACGTTTTCCTTTTCGATACAAGGTCTCTGCAATTGATCAGGTGTTTTATCTAATGGGGGCATGGAATTCCTTGCTTCCCCTTATTGGCTCGAGTAATATGGTGTTTCCTCTTGAATCTAATCTTTTTTTTGTGAGTTGTTGAGCCTCGGTTTCATGGATGTTGAGTTTCCTTCATATGAGGCTACCTTTGAATCTATGATTTTTGATTTTCGACGTCTTCCTGAATTGGAAACTTTACAAGTTGATTACCAAAGAAACCCCTAGTCTGAGCCTAGCAATGGGCTCTACCTGGGGAACTACTATGAATAAGCTACAAGGTTGTGTGGTCCTTTGTACATATTGTACTTTTAGGTTTTCTTTTTTTTCGGGTTCTGTATCCCTTAACACATCTTTTATCAAAGGTTTCTATATTGGACTTATTAACTTTTGGAAAGTGTTTTTGGTCTTATATACATGACTTTGGAGATACTTTCTTTGGTAAGTTTATTTATGTCGATCCGTTCTGACAGGTCATGATCTTGAAACTGACATATAGGTTAGATTTTCCTCTCCATGTATTTTTGCATTATCCGTTTCGTGTATCATTTTGCCTTAGGATAAACCCCACTGAGTTGCAACACAAAACCTTCTCTGTCATTTAGAAGTGTTGTAATTCACGTGGTAGAGCCTACTTTCCATGGGTGTCCTATTTAGACTCCCTTTGAATTTTGGCGCCCATGCTGTAATTTTTATTTTAGGCTCAAGAGTCCTATTTATCCCCACCATGACATCACGTTTTAAATTCATTCTTCTTACTCAATCTAGGCTATGGCCATTACCTACAGGACTCCCCCATTATATGTTGTTCATAACAACATCAAGGAGTCTTAGTTAATCTCTTTTCAAGCTCCTTAAACATGAAAATATTGTCGAGTGAGCTTGTCTCTTTCACACTCATTAAATGGATTTGAAAAGACATCTATTTTGGTATAAGTTTACCCATTTTTAAGACCAAATGGACTAATTATGAAAAATGTATACTCTAGTCAACATTGGCTATAAGACTTCTCCTTAGTATTTTTTTACACTTTTTCAGGCTTGGGAGACTAAATTTACGGAAAAGGACACCATTGAAAGCTTACTTATGGGGTTTTAAAAATGAGGTTGAGTTGTAACTGCATCGCACATTGACTACTCAGGATTTTATGCCTTATTTTGGCTTCAGCATGCCATTGTTGAACCACTTTCTTTTTCATTCCTATAAGTTCCCAGCCTTGCAGTTTATGCATTTGCGACTAGACACCTCAACTCTGGAGGAAACTTTCCTCGAGTGTCCTTATACTGCACATTCTTTCCTTGCATTGAGCATAGGTATGTTTGTTAGCACATAGAATTGTAAGGGTAAAAACGAATCACTTTGGTTTTGTTTTTGAGTCACACCTTTGATCCTTACATCATTACCTTGACATGTCACACCTCCAAGTTGTACAAAGCGTTCTCTTTGTTACCATCCATATGCTTAAATGTCAAGTCAAAGACAATTGTATGTGTTGCCAACTCACTAGGAGAGTTTGCAGCGTACTCGTAAGCACCTCATGCATTCAGTTGTTATCATTGTAGTTAAAGAATCATGACAAAGGATATTTCATTGTTTTCAGCACCATCTTTAACCAAATTTTCAGGGATTATGTCATAGATCTCATAACATTTTCCTCAAAGTGTGCAATTCATGTTTGAATCAGGCGCTACAAACTGTTACTCTGGCGCTGCGAACTGGTAGACAGGCACTGCGAACTGGCTGAAGAGAAGGATTGGAGGTTTGATAGCTTACAAACGTCCCTGTTAAAATCCATAGACATATGCATCAAACCCAGGACCACCAGGTATGCCATGATAGTTTTCATCCTATTTGAGGGTCAAGAAAAGGGTTTTGGTTGGCTTTCTTATTGGCATTGCGAACTGTGTGTTGCGAACCCTATGTTCCAGCGTTATTAAAACCCCATTTTTTTTGCATCTTTACAAGCTCAAATTTTAAAGAGTGAATCTACACCACTCTCACACTTGAAATATGCGGTTGATCAGTTGTTGAACCATGTTTAAATATTGCATATGTTGTTAACTGATATTTGCATTGATAAAACCTTGTTTTAACAGAGAGTTCACTTTCACCTCCCCTTTATTATAATTCTCATTTTTGATTCCTTACTGTTCCTCTTGAAAGAGTGTATTTTACTATACTTCAAATGTATAGAGTGAGGTGTATGAAGCTCTGTACAAGGTCATCATGTTGAAAACAATTTTTGTCATCAAGACCTATTTCCTATTTTCCCTGTTTTCACACATTTAGCTGTCATTAAAACTTACATAAAATATTTCTTTAGCAACAGTATGGAAATTCAATAGCACCAAAAGGCTCACAAGGGAGGGGAGATTGTAAGAACACAACCCTATGATATGCATCTCCTTGACTCTGAGCCTTTGATCAGAGAGGCCTTTGAGAGGGTAGGCTGCATTAATTTTTGTCAAAAGATGCAGAGGGGGCATCTAGAGCTGGCCAAGGTTGCCACCAAGAGAAGCTCCAAGATTAAAAAAATGAAGATGTTGAACCTCCATAATCAACATCACTTTGGTCAAGTTCTTGTTTCATACATTTTACACATTTTGGTGATTACCATGTTTTGCAAACCATGATTATCAGTTTGGGTGCTTTCTTTTAATCAAGATTATTAAGATTATAAAGTTTAAATTTTTTGGGGAAACTTGAGACACTTTTGGGAGGTGTTAAAACATTGGCAAAATGAAATAGGCTACTATAGGAAAGTTCGTAGTGCCGACGATGTGAACTGGTAATTTATGATAGTTTGTAAGCAATTAGCACACATCAGAGGATTGTTTTTCTTGTAACTTTTGAATTCCCATATGGGTTCCTTTGAAATTTGGTGTGGAGGACAAACATGGTTTTGTTGACTTGGTGAAAAAAATCATCTCGACCCAGTTTGTATTTTGGGAGAAACGACAAAATCATCACCTACATGAAAGTTCACAATGCATGTTGTCATAGGCACTGCGAACTCTAACAATCTGACAAATTCGAGCCACAAGAAGTTTCTGACTGTCATGGAAGGTTTGAATGGTATCCTATGAGTTAGTTGGACATGAGGGGCATGTTTTCCATCTCTATATCAAGCAACATGACCTATTTCAAAAGACATTTATCACAATAGAAAAGATCTCTAAAAATAGGAATTTGTTAGGTTTTTGTTGGAATTGTTTGTAACAAGACTCCTAAGTGGAGGAGGATCCTATGTAACTCCTTGGTTTCAACCTCCTTACGGTAGATATATATCATTCACTATATATGAAAGTGGATTTTGATAAGGAAGGGGTTGGATTCATGATCCAAGAGATGGGGGGTTTGTAAGAAGAAATATGTGTGTATGACTGCAAGCTTGAGGGCATGTTATTGTTAATACATTTCTGCCATTGAGGATTCATGAGAGTTGTCTTATCAACATGTTTTATTTTTCTTTATTTCTCCTTCATCTCACTTGAATACAATTGCAGACTATGAATATCATGGTTTCCTATGATTAGGAGATTCATGAGCTGCAAAGGATTTGCAGTGATTGCCTGTCAATTATTGTTTTGTTCAAGTATTCTTTAGTCCATTTGATAGAGAGGATCTTTGTTTTGTGAACATTCTACTTTATATTTTTTTCTCTCCATTCTTCTACCTAATAGTATATAATCTGTGTCTAATGTGCAACTCAAATGCCTTCAATCTGCAGAATGTTATGACTCCATGCCCAATGGAATGCCTATGCAGACAATTTTTTTCCCTTTTTCTTTATATTTGTTATTGATCCACCAATCATAAACTTGGATTTAATCCATTTATATTATGATGGGTACTGGGATTGCACTTACAACCATCTAAGTGTGTCTCTCAGTGCTAACATTTTTGGCGCCATTGTTGGGGATGAAGATGAAGAATATATTGCATGGGAGAACAACATACAACATAGCCAATATTTGATGGTGAACAAGGGTTGGTCACATAATAGAGATTGCATCATTCACCTGGCGACTCCACTCCATGAAGAAAGAATCTACTGGCAACACTTATAGTTCAGATTTTCATATGCAATGGAAGCTATTCTCGCTCGAAGGTATGCAGTTTGTGACTTCTTTTTTATACATGGCTTTCGAAATGTTATACTTGATAGAGAAGTATGGGAACCTTGCATTCCGAGGTTTGGGGGAAATGAGCATGATCATCTTGGTGAGCACTTGTTGGATTTTCACGAGTGTATGCATATGCTAAATATTGATCATGAGGATGTTCTTATTAAAATGTTAAGATTTTCTTTGGAAGGACTTGCTCGTGAGTGGTGTAGAACCCTCCCTGTTGCTAACAATCATTCATTGAAAGATTCTCATACTGAATTCAATGGTTATTGAAAACAGAGGTATTATGGGGATTTTCTTTATGAGGAATGTTGTATAGAGTTTGATATTTTATATAATAAAAAATTCCAATTTTAAAGATCAGAGTGCCAGTAGTGAAGAAATTGTTGAAGAAGTATTTGTTCCTCACTTTCCTCAACTAGTTTCCCATGCTTTTCAAAGTGATATACTTTTCCAGGAAATTGGAATAGAAGAAAATAATCAGACAAATGAAATTGGAAATATGTAGAGCAGTTTGTGACTTCTCTTTTATACATGGCTTTCAAAATCTTATACTTGATAGAGAAGTATGGGAACCTTGCATTCCGAGGTTTGGGGGAAATGAGCATGATCATCTTGGTGAGCACTTGTTGGATTTTCACGAGTGTATGCATATGCTAAATATTGATCATGAGGATGTTCTTATTAAAATGTTAAGATTTTCTTTGGAAGGACTTGCTCGTGAGTGGTGTAGAACCCTCCCTGTTGCTAACAATCATTCATTGAAAGATTCTCATACKGAATTCAATGGTTATTGAAAACAGAGGTATTATGGGGATTTTCTTTATGAGGAATGTTGTATAGAGTTTGATATTTTATATAAAAAAAATTCCAATTTTAAAGATCAGAGTGCCAGTAGTGAAGAAATTGTTGAAGAAGTATTTGTTCCTCACTTTCCTCAACTAGTTTCCCATGCTTTTCAAAGTGATATACTTTTCCAGGAAATTGGAATAGAAGAAAATAATCAGACAAATGAAATTGGCAGCAGTCATGAAATTGGAAATATGTAGAGTCAATCCAAACTCTAGCTAGGACAACATGAAGAAATAATTGGCCTTGATCTAATGGTAGATGATTTGGAGGATTTTATCAGCCTGAGTTATGCACCTTTTAGCTCAAAACATAAGGATAGAAAAATACTTAATGTAACAAATTTTGCACATGAGTTGTCTTATCTTCTGAATCAGGTAAAATTTCACCATGAGCTCCATGATCCAATATCTTTTTTAATGGATACATTTTTTCAGAAGGCCCTGTATGTTGCATCTTTGGGTTTGATAAAAATTTGCAGTTGTAACTATGAACCATTGATGGATTTTTTCTGCAAAGGTTATATTATTTTTATGCTTTCATATGCAATATACAATAAAATTGTTTTACTAGCCAAATGATTGCATGTCTTCACTAGAAATATGATTATACTTAAGCAAAGAAGCTCAGCTAGATAGACTAGTGTAGGAATGTATATAAATAAGCTTGTTATGCAAGCATTTGGTTTGCAGTGAGTGTTTTTTCAGTTTTCAATAAATGATCAAAGGTGCTCTCAAGTCATAGGCATAGTAGAGATTGAAGAGATGGTATGGATAAGGCACTGGAATTGCTTGTTCTTGGCAACTCACAGGGAGCATGCCATCCCCCATGGAGCCAGATGTTAGCACATAGAATTGTAAGGGTAAAAAAGAATCATTTTGTTTTGTTTTGGAGTCACACCTTTGATCCTTACATCGTTACCTTGACATGTCATTCCTCCAAGTTGTACACAACATTCTCTTTGTTACCATCCATCTGCTTAAATTCCAAGTCAAAGACAATTGTATGTGTTTCCAACTCATTAGGAGAGTTCGCAGTGTACTCATAAGTACCTCATGCATTCAATTTTTATCATTGCATTTAAAGAATCATGACAAAGGAGATTTCATTGTTTTCAACACCATCTTTAACCAACTTTTCAAGGATTATGTTATAGATCTCATAAGAATTTCCTCGAAGTGTCCAATTCATGTTTGAATCAGGCACTATGAATTGTTACTCTGACATTGTGAACTGGTAGACAGGTGCTGCAAACTGGCGCTATGGACTGGATGAAGAGAAGGGTTGGAGGTTTGATATCTTGCAGACATCCCTGTTCAAATCCATAGACATCTGCATCAAACCTAGGACCAACAAGTACTCCATGAGAGTTTTCATCCAATTTGAGGGTCAAGAAAGGGGTTTTGGCTGGCTTTCCTATTGGCGCTGCAGACTGTGCGTTGCGAACCCTCTGTTCCAGTGTTATTAAAACCCCATTTTTTTTCATCTTTACAAGCTCAAATTTTAAAGAGTGAATCTACACCCCTCTCACACTTGAAATATGTGGTTGATCAGCTATTGAACCAGATTTAAATACTGTCAATGTTGTTAACGGATATTTGCATTGATAAAATCCTTGTTTTGACAAAGAGTTCACTTTCACCTCCCCTTTATTATAATTCTCATTTTCTATTCCTTATTGTTCCTGTTGAAAGAGTGTATTTTATTATACTTCAGATGTATATAGTGAGGTGTATGAAGCTCTGTACAAGGTCATCCTGTTGAAAAAAAAAATTGTCATCAAAAACTATTTCCTATTTCCCCTGTTTTCACACATTTAGTTGTCATTAAAACTTACATAAAAGCATTCTTCAACAACAATATGGAAATTAAATAGAACCAAAAGGCTCACAAGGGAGGGAATATTTGTAAGAATGGAACCCTATGACATGCATCTCCTTGACTCAGAGCCTTTGATCAGAGAGGCCTTTCAGAGGGTAGGCTGCATTAATTTCTGTCAGAAGATGTAGAGGGAGCATCCAGAGCTGGCCAAAAGAAACTTGGACATGCTGGCCAAGCTTGCCTCCAGGAGAAGCTCCAGGATTAAAAAAATGAAGATGTTGAACCTCCATAATCAACATTGTTATCACACAGTTTGTAGCTTAGGTTAAAGGCTAAAGGATAGAGGCCAAACTGGTGTAACAAGAACCTTCCCCACCCAATGTCACCACGATGGGGAGGTTCTTTCTATTTAGGGAGGTTAACCCAGGGGAGACTTCCCCAACAACCTGGGGTTTTGAAGAGGCTAAGGTGTAAAGTCAAGGTTAAATTTTCCTCCTCACAGGTTACCGCCAAGATCAGAAGGTCCGGCTAATCAACCAATAAAGAAGTGTATGCCCAAAGAGAACACCTGCCCAGAACAAGACAACAATAAATAAAATATGCAGGCTATAATTCAGTGGGTTAGTACTTCATATGACTATCTGATATCAATTAATAAGCAATGTAAAACAATAGATATCAATGAGGTCAACGTCTTATCAATTAGCTATGAAAAAACATCAATTCATCAATAACTATCAAGATGATTAAGCTAACAATGTATCCAACCAACACTTTACTCAATAAATGCTTTAGATCATCATCCAATTGATTATAGAAGACAAATGTTGTGTCAAGATGGATTATTCAAGTGTGACGTGAACCTAGCTAGGGTTAGTCAATTAGTTAGGATTTCAAAATGTAAAGCTTTGAGAGTTGTGTTGAGCACCTTCACTTGAACGTTGTGTGTCTAGGATCAGTGCCTAAGGGTATATGGAGTCAAACAAGAAGAGGGCACAAGGTTTTGAAAGGATAAAGACCAAAGACAAGAGGGAAGGGTTCTAGAGTGCTGTAATGGCAAGGCCCTAGAATCAAAACCCTAGGGGAAAGAGGCTCACTCCGGTGTTTCTTAAGAAAGGCCTCATGCTCTTTCCTCCTTCTTTAGATCAATTTGGCAAAACGGCTAGCATAAATAATAATTCTAACTAGAGGATGAGGCGAGAGAAAGTGTTGCAATGGCAAGGCTTTCAAACCCTAGAAGATGGAGGCCCTAGGTGTAGTTAACCTAGGCCTAGGATGTCACCCCCTTTTCAACCTTTAAAATCAAAGCTAGATTAAGGGAATAAGGAAGAGGAGTGTAGCAAAGACTAGGATCAATATTTCTTCTTCAATGGCTGAAAAATTTCTCTCAAGGGGACATGAGACAAGGACCTACTTGTGTGCTTATCACCTAGGGTTTTAAAATAAAAAAATTTATAAGTAAATGCAAGCATGTCAACCTACAACCATTCAATTAAGAAGTTTTGCAAGAAAAACACTTACATATCATGAAGAAAAGCATGTGCAAACCCTAGTTGTAAACCTTCCTTGAAGAGAAATGCCAAAAGATGCCAAAAAATCCTTCCATCAACAAGTGCGCCTCACTTTAAAAGACAAGACTACCCAAGTAGGGCACAAAAATCAGACCTCACAAGTGTGAGTTATTGTGTTATGTTCAAATGAGGGGAAAACATCCTCAATATGTAGTGTATCATGACCTTTTAATTAATTTTAGGTCATTAAAAATAGCCGACAAGGCTACAAACCAAAAATCATATTGTTTTACATTAAACTGTTAAATGAAACCCTAAATGAGCAATAAACAGGACGTCAAGCACCTCTGAGGGAGACGTTGGCCCCTTTTAGGGAAAAATGCAACAGAAGATGACAAACGTTGGCCCTCCTTGGGCCTTCAAACTTTGCCACACGTGCCAAACTGCTCTGTCAAGATGCCATACATTGGAGGTGACGTCATGGCTCCTAGATGACGTCCTGGGGCATCAAAAGGGGCACGTTCCACCTACAGTGGGTCAACCCCCCTGGGCTGGGCTCAACCAAGGCATCCTGGATGAAAACATTCTCCTTCTTCTCTTGTGCAAAGGCTTGAGCAATCACTGTCTTGTCTCCATCTCTGATGGGGTCCCAACAACCATCTGATGGGTTCTTTAGCCCCATGGAGGTCCAAACTAATCATCTCCCCATGTGTACTAGTCCAACTGGTACCTATCCATCGGGCATGATCCTGCACATCAAAAACTTCGCCCTCCATGGGATCATTAGTCACAGGGATCATAGAAATGTCAATCACATTTCATCATTAATTTTATCAAATGCATGGATAAAACCCCTGATATATCATCCAATAGCTCAAAGACATTACAATGACCTACTATACAAAGCCGAAGAAAAAGACAAAATGCCCTATTGGGCCAGCATCCATAAGAGAAGGAAAGTTTCCAGAGGATATTGTTGAGTGAAAAATATGTCACATAAATTCTCAACGATTTAATATCAACCAGGGATGCTCGTAAGCTTGTGATGATGCCAGCAAAATATATGCAGGAGTAGGCATCTAACTCTAATCTAAGAAAATTCAATCAAATCCTAACTCTTGCATAAGACTTAGTTGTTGTAGGGATGAAAACACTAGCTCCCGTTCAGGAGGTCTTCTCAGAATGTTTCAATTAACCTATCAACAATCAAGATCATGAAGTAAACACTCATGCATTGAAAATAAACACACTTAAAAAGGATTAGTTGTTGTAGGCATGGAAACACTAGCTCCCATTCAGGAGGTCTTCTCAGAATGTTTCAAATAACCCATCAACAAT
>JASDQU011400646.1:0-44499 GCA_032191745.1 Picea mariana | reverse complement strand
TGGTTGGCTCGTGATGAGACCCCCCATCCTCTTGGCTAGGTCTTGTTTTGTTATTTTTCTTCGAGTCCCTCTTATTTCTTGCTGAGAGGATTTTTATTGCCTTCTCGTGGATCCTTGGGCAAGGCATCTCTAGGTTTCATTTTTTATGGCTTTTATCTTTTACCTTCTAGGCCTTTAGCCCCTTCTTCCCACGAGATAAGGTGAAACCCCACAAATAGATCATCCTAATGTCCGAACTAAGGGAATGGAGCAGATGAGTGGGAGATAATATGTAAGAGTGATGATATGATGGGAGCGGATGATGGCCCTTCAAAATCCCCTAGTGGCAAACCAAAACCCATGGGTACAAGCTTACTAGGGTACCCTATCTTTTCCCCCAACCATGGTCAAGTGGGTTAGTGTAAGATCCAAGCAGTCATCAGAAATAAAGGGAATTTGATGCATATATCTGAAGGTTATAATGATCAAATATGACACATACCATGATACCTGGACCAACTACCTCATGGAGCAAGAGTCTTCTCTGATACAATTCCAAGCCGAAGGTGATGGATGTTGTTTCTGCTGACAGGACAAGTCTGATGAAGAAGAAGAAAGATGGGCCCTCTAGGGCCATGTTCAAGTCAATCCTACTCTCGTTACTCCATGTATAGGACATGTGGGCCTCGAGGCATGATCTTCTAGTTATCCCTAGAAATCGGGGATAACAAACATCATTTTGGTCAAGTTCTTGTTTCATACATTTTACACATTTTGGTGATTGCTATGTTTTGCAAACCATGATTATCAGTTTCGGTGCTTTATTTTAATCAAGATTACTAAGATTATAAAGTTTACAACATTTTGGGACACTTGAGACAGTTTTGGGACATCTTAAAACATTGACAAAGTGAAACAGGCTGCTACAGGAAAGTTCGCAGTGTCGGCGCTGCGAACTCGTAATTTATGACAGTTTGTAAGCAATTATCTCACATCAGAGGATTGTTTTGCTTGTACCTTTTGAATTTCCATCTGGGTTCCTCAAAAATTTGGTGTGAAGAACAAACATGGTTTTTTTTACTTGTTGAAAAAAATTCAACCCAACCCAGTTTGTATTTTGGGAGAAAAGATAAAATCATCACCTATAGGAAAGTTCGCAGCTCATGCTGTCATAGGCGTTGTGAACTCTAACAGTCTGAAAAATTAGAGCCATGGGAAGGATTCCATCTATTAGGGAAGGTTTGAATGGTCTCCTAGGAGTTATTTGGACATGAGGGACATGTGTTCCTTCTCTAGATCAAGTAGCATGACCTATTTCAAAATAAATTTATCACAATAGACAAGATCCCTAAAAATAGGAATTTGCTAGTTTTTTGTTGGAATTTTTTGTAACAAGAGTCCTAAGTGGAGGAGGATCCTATGTAACTCCTTGGTTTCGAATTCATTAGGGTATATAGATATCATTCACTATATATGAAAGTGGATTTTGATAAGGAACAGGTTGGATTCATTATCCAAGAGAGGGGGTTTTGTAAGAAGAAATCTGTGTGTATGATTGTAAGCCTTAGGGCATGTTATTGTTAATACATTTCTTCCATTGAGGATTCATGAGAGTTGTCTTATCAAAATGTTTTATTTGTATTTATTTCTCCTTCATATCACTTGAATAAAATTTCAGACTATGAAGATCATGGTTTCCTGTGATTAGGAGATTCACGAGCTGCAAAGGATTTCCAGTGATTACCAGTTAATTATTGTTTTGTTCAAGTATTCTTCAGTCCATTTGACAGAGAGGATCTTTGTTTTGTGAACATTCTTCTTTATTTTTTTTCCTCTCCATTCTTCTACCTAATAGTATATAATCTTTGTCTAATGTGCAACTCAAATGCCTTCAATCTGTAGGATGTTATGACCCCATTCCCAATGGAATGTCTCCGCATACAATTTTCTACCCATTTTCTTTATATTTGTTAATGATCCACCAATCATAAACTTGGACTTAATCCATTTATATTCTGATGGGTACTGGGCTTGCACTTACATCAGTCTAAGTGTGACTCTCAGTGATCACATGTTCCTTGCGCTCTGGAACTAGTTTTCTTTTCTGTGACACTCATTTCCTCCATTGTACTATAACACTCTTTTATTCTTTTTTTTTTCAAGCTTAAATAATATGAAAAAGACAAAAAAAAAGGATGGGGAAAGAGTATTATCTTCTATCGACAACAGTCATATCGCCTTTGAATAGAGAACAAATTTTTGAGTCCATTCATCAAAGTTTTGTGTTTAGTATGGCCTTAGGAATTTGAATTCGTTACTCATAATTTACTCCTTCGACTGGTTATTCTTCCAGTCCCTATGGAGATTTTGTTGATGCCTCCTGCATCACAAACTTTTGTCAATGCTCAGTCTTGAGTCTATGCTGCCTGAGTTATCCATCTATCTCATGATCTTGTTCAAAGGAAGTCCAAACCTATGTTGACCATTCCTAATAATTATTGAATTTGCATGTCGGCTATACCCTTAATATTGAATATCATAATCACATGAAGTTGTTGTCCTACCTTGCACCCTAGGCCTACTTTCTGTTGAAATATTGTAACTGCAAAAAATATTCTACTTATTATTGTGCTATTATCTTATATATCAATCACCTTTTGTGGTTTGATCATGTCAGGATTTGTAAAATACCAAATCCCCTTTTGTGGATTGGTGAAACCATAATTATTGTGTTGCTAATTAAGAAGTCGAACCCTAGGCCTAATTAAAGTGGTTTTAATCACTAAGTGAAGAAGTCAACCTTTCATGATGAAGAGACACCACCCTAACACCTGCCAGCCAGTATAAATAAGAGTGGAAGGTGCCTCATTAACTCACTCACTCAAGTCACTCATCTAGTGTGAAAGTTTGAAGGAAGCTGCAATTGCCAGTTGCCGGAAGAAGGAAGAGAAAGGCACATTTCTCAGTGTTGGATATTCTCTAGTCTTTGGTTTATTATCTTGGCATTGTATTGGAAATCTATATTAAGGAAGTTTTTGTTGGGTTTTCTTCCCCTTGAGGGTTTCCTAGGATAAATGATGTGTATCTTGTGATTGTGTTTCTCTCAGTGATACTACATATGTTATTATTGTCTAGTAAATTGAAAAGAAACTTAATATCTTCTCTAAATTTAACATCGTTTTAGAGATAAGCTGAAGAGAGCACCTTTCACTCGATAAGAAAAAATTTCACTGTTGCATACAATAAAATTAGGGAGTTTTTTTGGAGAGGAATTTCAGCCTAAAAACCACCTAGGGAAGTGCACCCTAGCCTAGTGAACTTATTGGTAGCTTGAGTGCACCTTTTCTATGGCCAGAAACTCTGTGATCCAGATTTAGGAGAGGAACGAATTGATTAACAGACTGAATACAATAAACACAGAGATATGAAGAATAACAAAGATATCCATGGAACAATATCTTCTATTGAATAATGAAATAGGATGAAACTGTAAAACTGCAGAACTAAAAGCACTTGCTCGAATGGTGGTAGCTATCTCTGAGAAGAGATGTGGCTGCTATGCGCATTCGTTGAGCATAATCCATTACAATGAGGCTCTAGAGGCCTTTTTGATATTACTCATGAATTCCAAAACCCGAGAAATCCAAAAACCTAACCCTAGAAGGTGAAATGCCAAAATTCATGTGGGCCCCTATGGGTAAGTTGGTGTAATTTGGTACCTCAACTTCCCATGGTCATAACTTTTTCATACGACCTACATTTTAGGCACGTGATAGCCCGTTGGAAAGGTAATTTAGAGAACTACACATTCCACCATCAAACTCTAAATCCATCTATAGTTTGTTTGTGGCAAGCCAAAAAAACAACGTTTAGGGCCCCAAAACAACCTTGGAAGTACAACAAGATGTGCTAACATGAAAACATACAAAATAAGCTAGTTGGATTAGGAGAGAGGCCACCAATATCCACCTCGAGGATGTGTGGGGATTTAGACAGCCCCAAAAGTGTAGAACCCACAATTACAATAAGTACAGAAGAACGTGCTGAACAAAAACGGACAAGAGGAGCCAGTTGGAATAGGTGGGTGGCCACCAATATCCACCTAGATCAATCCTCCCCCCTTAGGAAGAAGTGGTATCCATTGCATTGAGTTCCCCCATTAGGTGAGGAAACTTCTACTGGATTTGGCCCCTGGTGAGCCACTTGCCCTGGTGTAGGAGTTGCCCTGTCTTGACAACTCAATAAAGTTGGATCCTCTACTGTTAAGTGCCCTTGACCTGTGGGTCCACTATTTGATCAGTGGATGATTGTTTCATGAAGTCAGGGTTGAGATCTGTTGGTGTTAGCTATTATGTGATCTCTGAGGTGTCCAATAATGGTTGAAAATATGGCCAAAGGAGGTCCACATTGAACACTGGATGCAGACCAAGGAAGGGTGGAGTGTTGAGCTCAAAATCATTTCTATCCATAGCCTTGGTGATAGTGTAAGGCCCATAACGAAGTGGGTGAAGCTTTCGATGGGGCCCCATGAGACGCTCCTTCTGAAAATTTAACAAAACTTTGTCGCCAACCTGAAACTGGTGTGGTACTCTATGTTGATCATGGCACTGCTTGTACTTAGCATTGGATTTCTGCAAAATCTTCTAGACCTGTTGGCGGATGTGCGGAATCCACTTAATGAATTTGGTTGATTATTCGATCGTAGACTAATCATGGGAAGAGTATGTCTGTACGGTGGCAAGAGGAAGTGCAACATCAATGGGTCCCAAGCGTTGGAATCACAGACCCACCTGAAATGGGCTATGGCTGGTGGAGCTATGGAGAGCCCTATTGTAACTGTGTTGAACATAGGGGAGACTCTTGTCCCATGTATGTGGATGATTAGAATTATACATGTGCGGGATGTGCATAATAATTTGATTGACGAACTTTGTTTGGCTATCGGTATGGGAGTGGAAAGCAGTGGATTTTGTGAGCTTGGTGTCCAGTAGAGACCAGAGATTCGACCAAAATGTGTTGAGGAACCTGCTGTCCCGGTCGGAGATGATGGTATGTGGTATCCAAAAGTAGACCCACACTCATTCAAAGAAGATCTTGGCAGTATCTTCCACTATGATATTCTTCTTGTAGGTTGTGAGGATGTCCATCTTTGAAAAATGATCAAGGACTACAAATGCGCAGTCATTTCCTTGCTTGGTGGATGGCAAGCCAGACATGTAATCCATTGAGATGGATTCCCAAGGCTTCTCGAGAATAGGAAGAGGGGTGTACAATCCTTGTTTCTTGATGGATGGCTTGGAAATGGCACATGCAGTCCAAGATCTGATATACTTACTGACATCTTGTAGAAGTTTTGGCCAATAAAAATGTTTCTGAAGAACAACCATAGTGGGATTCCCGAATCATATTTGCAAACTCTCTTGTAGGAACACAAAGATGGACTAGGTGGCATAAGATTCTATTCTGAATGTGAAAATCAGTGACATTTGCGCCTATACCGAAGAGCTGATAGGTGGTGGCGAAGTCTGGATCTTGCTGATAAAGTTGGGGCCACTCAGATTCTTCATGTCCATAAGAATAGAGCACAGTGGTGAGTGCAACCACATGAAACCGTCTTAGGCAGTTATCGACACAATTGGAGATACATGTCTTATATTTGATTTTGAAATGGAACTGTTGCAGGTAGGTGGACCACTTCTGATGGTGGTCATTCTGTAATTTCTCCTATGTCTGTATGATCTGTGGAGGCTTGTGATTAGTGTCTATGATCGTCTCTTTTCCCAGAATGTAATGTTTCCATTGACGATAGGCTTACACAATGGAATACATTTCCTTGTCATAGGTGGGTTATTTTCGGATAGAATCGGAGAGTGCCTCACTATGGTATTCCACAAGATGCTCGTGCTGAGTGAGAACTACGCCCACAACATAATCAGATGCATCAATCTCAATCTTGAATGGTTGCTGCATATCGGAAAAAGAGAGTACTGGAGTTGAGCACACACAATGCTTCAAATCATCGAATGCTTGTTGTTGCTCCTTCCCCACACAAAATTGGCCCTACCACCACCCTTGGTCATCTAGCTGAGGGCCCATGCAATATGTGAGAATCCTAACATGAACCATCGGTAGAATTTGGCTAGTCCCAAGAAGCTCCGAAGCTCGGTCAGTGTGGTCGGGGTTGGCCAGTCATGGATGACTTGGATCTTAGATGGATCAACATGTACCCCATGCTCATAAAAAATGTATCCCAAGTATTGGACCTTTTTCATGCCAAAAGAACATTTTTCCAAGTTGGAATATAGCTTGTGCTACTGCATAGTGCTCAAAACCTGTTGAATATGCTGCATGTGCTCCTCCCATGTTCTGTTGAAGATGAGGAGAAGATGCCTCTATATTCTTCCACAATATTGTCCAATTGCTTCTACTACAAAGAGAGGCTCTGTGTAGAGGCCACACATGTGGTGGTGACCTTCTGCTTACTGTGAGAATGGATCACAAAGAATACAAACTTCCCGGTCTGTGAGATGACCTTACTACATTGCTTAGCAGAGATTAAATAAATAATAGTAGGTGACGCTACCTCTAGTATCCTATACAATTGTCTACCCAAAGTAATAATAACACTGCGGGGTCTAGACTCATACACAACATGACACTTCCACAAATATGGTTTTCCTAAAAGAACATCACAAACTTCAAGGGGAGAAATATCACACACTACCTCATCTTTGAAAGGCTTGATGCTGTAGGGCAGACAAAATTGTTGGCTAACATAGAGATCTCTTCCTTGGCAAAGCAAACCGATGGTGTAGGGTTGTGGGTGTGGTGTCATTGGCAATTCTAGATGCTTTAAGACCTCTGCTAAAATTAGGTTCTTATGACTCCTTCTATCGACAATGAAATGAAGTGGAGCCCCCTTTACCCACATCTATGAGTGAAAGAGGCATTCTCCTTCCTTTGGTTCTTCTGGTTCGCTTGGTCAGACTTTGTTGGTAGCAACAGTGGCATTGGGTTCAACATTGATAATCTAATGCCCTCCTTCAAGATTTGATTCAAAATCATAATCGGTCATTGACTCGGAAGCCTTTAGTTCGGCCATGAGTGACTGCTTGGAGCGAAATTCTTCAGTTTTGTGCCAAGGGATTTTATGGTACTCACACCATTTCCCCGTGTCCTTCTTCATATTATCATTGCCCTTCTTGTGATGTGGCTTGGACTGGTTGTCTTGAGGGAAACCATTTTGAATTTGTCCCTTGATGTGTGGTTTGGGGATGCATTTTCCCTGCTTCAGCTATGAGGGTTTGTAGATCCAAACTCTCTCCTTTTCTGCTTAAATATATGTTCGACCTTGACCGCGTATCTATAAGTCGTGCCTAATGAGGTGATGTACAGAAACTCCATTTATGTTTGAATGTATATATGCAAACAAACATGGTATTTGAGCACCATAAGATGCTCAAAGTCTTTGATACCCAATTTGGTGTGCAGGGTATGGAAAATATTAGTGAAATCTAGTATTGTCTAGTCCCTTTCTTGACGTAGGGTGGTCCATATGGTGTATTGGTCCTCGTAGCTTCCGACATGGTAGTACTATTATTTGATGGAATCCTGGAAGGAATCCCATGTAGGGTCCACCACAAACATTTCATATTCCTTTATTTCCCTTTTCAGAGTAAGTATGCCACTAGTCTTTAACATGGGGAACAACCATGAGGAGTGAAAAAGTGATCTTTTCCCTATCGAAAAAATTGTGGACCGAAAAATACCCTTCGAGCAGATTCAACCATTTATCTACAACATCCACATCTATCAGTCCTTCAAATAATAAAATATCAAAATTTGCATGTACCTTGAAGGGGGTTGCATGGCCGCTTGATGAATATGCTTCTCCTGTGGGAAGCCGTCGAAGGATCTGCGTGAAGTTGTCCATCATTTCTTTCCTTTGTCGCGCGAGGGCTTACTTGAGCAACATTTTAATAGGATCTCCTTCTCCATCATCTTTCTTTTAATCTCCCATGGGTTGTTTTTAGGATCAACATGACTGATATTGCAGTGGATCGATTGGTTCGAGTCCCAACTTCTTGTACCCAGATCTTGTCGAGGACACGCACGAAGAAAAATAAATGAAGAGGAGACCTCTCTGATACCACTGATCTGGATTTAGGAGCGGAATGAACTAATTAATAGACCAAATACAATAAACACAAATATATGAAGAATAACATAGATATCCAGGGAACAATATCTTCTATTGAATAATGAAATAGGATGAAACTGTAAAACTACAAAACCGAAAACACTTGCTTGAATGGTGGTAGCTATCTCTGAGAAGATATGTGGCTGCTACGCACATCCGTGGAGAAGAATCCATTACAATGAGGCTCCAGAGGCCTTTTTGATATTACTCATGAATTACAAAACCCTAGACATCCAAAAACCTAACCCTAGAAGGTGAAACGCCAAAAGTCATGTGGGCCCCTATGGGTAAGTTGGTGTAAGTTGATACCTCAACTTCTAAGTGTCGTAACTTTTGCATACGATCTCCATTTTAGGTGCGTGATAGCTTGTTGGGAAGGTATTTTAGAGAACTACACATTCTGCTGTCAAAATCTGACTCTATCTACAACTTAACTATGGCGAGCCAAAAAACAACGTTTAGGGACCCAAAACTGCCCTGGAAGTACAACAAGATGTGTTGACATGAAAACATACAAAATAAGTGAGTTGGATTAGGTGAGAGGCCACTCGTATCCACCTGGAGGATGTGTGGGGCTTTAGAGAGCCCCTGAAGTGTAGAATCCACAATTACAAGGAGTACAGAAGAACATGCTGAACAAAAACAGACAAGAGTAGCTAGTTGGAATAGGTGGGTGGCCACCAATATCCACCTGTATCACTCTGGGAAGTGAAACCCTAGTTTTTGGTTGATACCAAAAACTAGGAAACCAGAACTATTACCCGAAGTACCAATCCAGATTTGCGCAGGCCTAGTTTGAAGGGGTAAAATTTGGATTTTCAGAAAATTGACTGCACCAGGTTTCTCACCTCATCCAAGCTCACCTCCTGGTAAGTTCATATTTAATTTATGAGCACTTTCAATTTTTGGTCATTTTCCCAGCTCTAGGTCAAGATGTCTGCAAGCACCAAGCTTGTTGACAAGTTAGAAGGTGTGGATAACTTCTGTTCCTGGAAGTATAGGATTGCACTCATTCTTGAAGAAAATGACTTGGCAAGATTAATCAAAGAAAATGTACCAGAACCCCCAGATGCTACAACTAAAGCAAAGTACCAGAAGGATATGGTTAGGGACAAAATAATCATTGCAAACTCTATCAAAGATCACTTGATCCATCAAGTGGCATCTAATAAATACCCCAAAAGAAATGTTTGATTCCCTAAACATATTGTATGAAGGAAGAAACATTAACGTGAAGATGAACTTGAGAACTCAACTCAAGAACACAAAGATGCAAAAAGGAGAAACAATTCATGACTATTTCTCTAGGATCTTTGAATTCAAGGAACAACTAGAATCAATTGGAGATACCCTAGATGAATATGAACTCATAATGATAGTTCTTAATGGTCTCACAAGACCTTGGAATGCATTCATCGAAACCATTTTGCCAGAAAGGAAAAACTACAATTTGACAGTCTTTGGGAAGAATGTGTTCAAGAAGAAGCAAGAGTAGCTAACTGAGAAGAAATAATATTAAGGGATGAAGATCAAGCCCTAGATGCTCATGCTAAAGGAGGAAGGATAAGGTCTCACTTCAAGAAGGAGACCCACCTACATAAGGAATCTCACTCCCTAAACAAATTCAGTCATAAAGAATCTCACCCTCCAAGGAGATTCCAAAAGTTTTAGAAAGGTCAAAGAAGAGAAAAAGATTTCCATCCCGAAGAGAAGAATACAAGAAGAGAAAGAATAAAATACGCCATTCCCATGCAATGGAATATGATGAGCCACCCACAAATATTATTAAAGAAAATATTGAATACTATGTATTAATCTCTGCCCTCTCAGGATCAGTGTCACCTGGAGAGGATACTTGGCTCATAGATAGTGGTTCTTCTTAGCACATGACAGGTCAGAGAGACATTCTCTCTAGCCTTATCGAAAATAAATTTCTTCAGAAATTTACACTTGGAGATGATTACCAGTACCCTATCAAAGGAGTGGGAGAGTCCAATTACAAACTTGATTTAGGGACCCCAATGAAGATGAAGGATGTACTATATGTACCAGGTTTGACGATGAATTTTCTTTCTATCTCAGCTTTAGATAACAAAGGCTTCAAGGTTGCATTCATATATGGTGAAGTCCTCATGTGGCCTAAAGGAAAAACCATAGAAGATGCAATTTCTATTGGAAGAGAATAAGGTGGGTTGTATAAATTAAAAGGTCACTTAGATGCATCCTTGGCTCACTCCAACAATAGTCCATGTGAACTTTGGCATAGAATAATAGCTCACATCAACTACAAGGCCTTACCATATGAGAGCAAAGAAGTTACGGGTCTATCGGGTTTCAAGGTTGACCATGAAGGTGTGTGCAAGGGATGTGCACAAGGAAAGAACATAAAGAATCCTTTCACTAAGAGAGACAATAAAGCAGAAGGAGTCTTGGAGCTCATCCACTCAGATGTATGTGGCCCAATTCCATCCACCTCTCTCGCCATTTATTGATGACTATTCTTGGAAGACTTGGGTTTACTTCTTGAAATCAAAAGATGAAGTGTTTGGGAAATTCAAGGAATTTAAAGCCTTGATAGAGAATCTCTCTGAAAGAAAAATCAAGATACTCAGGTTAGATAATGGAGGAGAATACACCTAACAATAGTTTGTAAGATTTTGCAGAGATGTTGAGTTTAAAAGGGAGATCACCACTCCCTACAATCCTCAAAAAAAATGGTGTAGAAGAAAGAAAGAACATAACTATAATGGAAGCAGTGAAGACCATGATCCACGATCAAGACATTCCAATGCACTTATGTGAAGAACCAGTAAGAAAACCAGTGTCTGTTCAAAACAGATTATCCTATAGTGCACTTTGGTTCAAAACCCCCGAAGAAATGTACTCTGGAAAGAAGTTAGAAGTAAGACATCTCAAGATATTTGCCTGTCCAGCGTTTGTACATATTCCTAAAGAGAAGAGAACCAAGATGGACCCTTTAGGAAAGAAGGGAATATTTGTTGGATACTATGAGGTCTCAATGACCTTCATAATTTATATACTAGGTTACCATCATATTGATATCATCAGAGATGTCACCTTTGATGAAGATGCAACACTCAATAAATCAAGGAGATGCCAGCTTGAAGAAGTATATGAAGAAGAGCCTGTAGCTCCCAGAGTTGTAGAACCAATGAGGGAAGTCACAACTTCCTCTGATGATGAGATTCAAGAAGATCATGACATGATAGAATCTCAATAACCTCCCCATATGACAATCTCTCACAAAAGAAATCCATCTTGGGCAAGGGAACTTATTCAAGATGGAGAGAAGTATGGTGCCCCAGAAGGAACCATGAGACAAGTCAAGAAACCTAATCCATTCTCCAATTATATGGCTTTGATGTGTGATCTCATAGAGGAGGAGGCTACTTTCTTTGAATAAGTCATTCAAAATAAAGAATGGGAATATGCCATGACATAAGAATACCAATCCATTATAAAGAATGATGTATGGGAAATAGTTCCCAGACCAAAGAGAAAAGATGTGGTCTTCCAAATGTTTATACAAGATAAAACATGTTGTTGATGGAAGTATTGAGAAATATAAAGCAAGGTTTGTAGCTCATGGATTTTCTCAGAAGGAAGGCATTTATTATGAAGAGACGTTTTCTGCTGTAGACATATACACTTCTATCAGAACCATCATAGCCCTTGTAGCTAAGATGAAGTGGAAGTTGCACCAGATGGATGTGAATATAGCCTTCTTAAATGGTGTTATTGAAGAAGAAGTGTATATAGAACAACCTCAAGGGTTTGAACTTGAAGACATAAAGACTCATGTCTATAGGTTGAATAAGGCTCTGTACAGATTGAAGAAAGTTCATAGAGCTTGGTATGGAAGAATTGACAATTTCCTGATGAGCTTCGGGTTTACCAAGAGTAAAGCTAATTCTAACCTTTATTTAAAGGTTATGAATGATGAGCTAATTATATTACTAGTGTATGTGGATGACTTATTCTTAACTAGAGAAGAAAAGTTCATCACTGATTGTAAGAAGAAGCTCGATGTAGAGTTTGAGATGAAATACCTAGGCCTAATGCATTATTTCTTAGGTCTTGAGGTTTGGCAGAGCCCAGAGAAGATCTTCCTTAACCAAGGGAAGTATGTGGTTGAAATAATAAAGAGGTTTGATATGTTGGAGTGTAAATCCATGAACACACACATGGAAACAAAGTTGAAGCTCCTGGTTGGCACTTCGTCAAAATTGGTTGATGCTACTCTATATAGACATATCATTGGATCATTGATGTATCTGACAAACACCAGACCGGATATATGTTTTGTTGTGAACACCATGAGTTAATATTTGGTAGAGCCCAGACATGTTCACCTTGTTGCTGCAAAACATGTGATGAGATAACTTAAGAGTACATTGGACTTTGGTATTTGTTACAATGGAGATCATGAATTCCGACTGATTGGTTATACTGATTCAGATTGGGCAGGAAGTGTTTCTGACAGAAAGAACACTTCAAGATGTTGTTTCAGTCTGGGGTCAACCATGATTTCATGGCAGAGTAGAAAGCAATCCAATATTTCTCTCAGCACAACAAAAGCATAATACATTGCTGCGTGTTCCGCCAGTTGTGAAGCCATATGGCTTTAGAAGTTGTTGACATATCTATTTGATCTAGAGATGGAAGAAGCTGTGATTTTATGTGACAACCAGAGTTGCATAAAGATGAAAGAGAACTCTGTGTTCCATGACAAGTTGAAGCACATAGAAATATGGTATCACTACATTCGTGATATGACACAGAGGGGAGCCATAAAGCTCCAATATGTTGGCACATATGAGCAAGTTGTATATGTGTTGACAAATCCTGTCTCGTGTAAAGTTTGAGCAATTTTGAGACAAGCTTGGTATATTCCGAAAGGACCTCCCTTGAAAGGGGGAGTGATGTTGATGATACTATGGTATCCTGAACAACAACAAGTAGCTCAGTTAGGATTTTATATCCTAGGGGACTGATCATCCCTGGATAGATCCTGAAGGTCCAGTAAGGACGATCTGTTAGAGTACCTGTGCATGTATATGATAGATGTGGTAAGTAGTGGTAGATCCATTAGGATTTTTATAATCCTAGGGAATCTTATGATTCTTGGGTAGATCTCGAAGGTCCAGTAAGGATGGTCTATCAGAGTACCATGTGGTAGCTCCGTTAGGATTTTATATCCTAGGGAATCTTATGATTCTTTGTTATATCCTTAGGGACTTTCAGAGTACCACAAAATGTTGTTGATACTCCTGCCTCATTCTGTTGCCCCATGATGATGATGATGTTGTTGTTGCTCCAACCTCGTGCTGTGATTATTTTGTTGCTCCAACCTCGTGCTGTGATGATGTTATTGCTTCAGCCTCGTGCTGTGATGATGTTGTTGCTCCAACCTCATGGTTTGATGATGTTGTTCTAACCTCGGGATGTTCATGATGATGTTGTTGTTATTTCTTTTATGCTAACTGATGTTGATGTTTTAGGTTCCAGCTTCATGCTGTGAACGATGATGATGATGCCATTCCAGCTCCATACTATGAATGATGATATGATTGATGATGAGAATAACTTCCGATGATTTATAGATATGCCAATCAGTGTTCCATATGTTGTTGATGTTGCTTCTCTCTCTCTCTCTCTCTCCTAATGATGTTGTAGAATACCCTTCTTGTTAAGGGGAAGTGTTGAAATATTGTAACTGCAAAGAATATTCTACTTATTATTGAGCTATTATCTTATAGATCAATCTGCTTTTGTGGATTGATCATGTTGGGCTTTGTAAAAGACCAAATCCCCTTTTGTGGATTGGTCAAACCCTAATTATTATGTTGCTAATTAAGAAGTCAACCCCTAGGCCTAATTAAAGTGGTTTTAACTACTAAGAGAAGAAGTCGGCCCTGCTTGATGAAGAGACGCCACCCTAGCACCCGCTAGCTAGTATAAATAAGAGTGGAAGGTGCCTCATTAGCTCACTCACTCAAGTCACTCATCTAGTGCTCAATTTTGACGGAAGCTACAATTTCCAGTTGCTAGAAGAAGAAAGAGAGAGGCACATTACTCAATGTTGGATATTCTCTAGTGTTTGGTTTATTATCTTGGCATTGTATTGGAAATCTATATTAAGGAATTTTTTGTTGGGTTTTCTTCCCCTTGAGGGTTTCCCAGGATAAATTTTGAGTATCTTGTGATTGTGTTTCTCTCAGTAATCATGCATATGTTATTATTGTCTAGTAAATTGAAAAGAAACTTAATAGTTTCTCTGAATTTAACACTTTCATCATGGGTAGGTGACCTTGAACCCAACAGAGGGCACCTCTTCATTGGTCTCTGACTGGGTGGTTTCCCTTTTTTTCAACGACAAGAAATATATTCACACATTGAGATTCGTGCAATTTCTTGGATTCCATTAGACCCTATTGGTGGTTTCCTCATCTCTGTTGATAATTTTCATTATTGGCTTCTATTCAGAGGGTCTCTTTCATGTACTACTTGCATATGGTGCATGCCAGAGAAAAATATGGTCATTGGTTCATACATATCATGTTTGTCTAAGTTATTCCTAATCATCAAACTATTGCTTTGTACCTCACACTGGATGATGAGAGATGCCTTAATTTTCTCCTTTCAACGGGTCTCATTCCATCGAATTCATCTCATTTATTATGGAATCGAGATCTAGAGTCATAAGAGTACCTAGAGGCTTGTATTCATTAGTGGTAGGTTCTCTCACCATCGATAGTTGGGAATACATCAATATCTCCTTCTCGATGGATTCTTCAAGTGTTTGATCTCAACACATTTATTCACACTTGTTGAATGTGCTAAGTGCATTGAAACCTACTTTCATTTTCGGTGGGTTGTCTCACTTTTTTTAACGATATACCTCAATGACCGATAATCAAACAAATCCTCATTTTGTTCAACTTCAACTCTTTTATTCATACGATGTAGACTTGCACCATCGACGGATAGTGTAGAAGCCCTCTAGTTCACAATAGCAGTGCCCCACACCTAATGTTGTATTTCATTGTACTGATGCCTGTATGACTTCAATTATCATGGAAGATCATATCGTATTACATTGTATACATATATCTTTAGTGGATTTTGAGGCTAGAATCCATTGTGTCTTGTTCGTGACTATGACCACCCATGGAATATGCCTATTTTTTATTGACTATTCATGGCCGTGAACAACTATTTTTTTTATATCCACATGGATTTATAGTGTACTCCATATTGGAATCCATGTATAAAAATTCAATATATATTGTAATATTATGAAGGGTGTCTAGTTTCTCTAGTTGGGTCCTGACTACTCCACTTTTAGGAATTATAATGTATTTCAGCCATCATGATTGCTCCTATGACCTCACACATTAGGGGGCATATGTTATAGAAATTTTTGTCACACTCCATTCATCATGCTTTGATGGCCTTCTCTTTCCCTCTGCAAACTCAATTCCCCTATGTTTCTCAGCCAAAGTAAAAAATTCAAATTTTTGTTCATATATGCAAGCTACAGTTAGACAACTTCCGTATATGTAGTTACTCCATTACAACCCATGTACATCAGATTTTGTGCTCAAAATTAAAAATATCTCGGGTTTTCCATGCCAAGTCACAAGATCCATGATACTTGACCTTCCATATACTGGAAACACTTTGATTTGACCCTTCAATTCCATTTGAAGGCTATAAATTGAGCCATATGCAAGACTTAAAGGAGAGAAAAAAGTTTAGAGAAAATACACTCTGGAGAATTTTTTCCTCATATTGAGTCTACATCCCTTTGTATTTTATGTCTGAACTTCCCTTATGTTCATCCACCAAGCTCTCCCTATTTTGTGAAGGAGGAACCCAGTTACTCCTAAAACTTATGATCTTGCCTTATGGAGGATTGAAGTGGTGAAGACCTAGGTGGAGGGACTTAGTTTCTCTGTTATGTCGAGTGATGATACAAAATATTATCACCTATGTACTTCTTTTTATTATGTTAATAGAAATATATGTATTATTCTCCATGGGTAAATTTGTTGTACATGTTGATGGATTATGCTAGTTTATATGCTAACCTTTCATATATTATCCATATGCTTGTGTATCTTGGATGTTGAGGACAAGTTGCAGGTATCAAGTATTGGATCATGAGCTCAACGATGGTCTCCTACTGGTGTTTAGAAGAGGTAGGCTTCTAGCCTTTCTTTTGTTGGAATTTCTATTTTTATAGAATACTTGGGACTAGAGTTGATTTCTAGGTGTCATTCTATGTGTTGTGGTCTTACCCAAAACCATAGAGAGTTATTCCTCATAAAGACGAGGTGGAAAAAAGTCCAATATTTGTGGCAATATCATAATGTAAACAATCCTTCCTTCCATAGGGATTGGAAACTGTAGGACTCATGGCCAGAGGGAATCCATGCTTGGGCCAAAGATGACCTCTAGGAAATTTTGCAGGTGATAAGACTGCAAATATGACAAGATACTCTCTGTTGGAGATTTCTAGGCAGTGGAGACCATACAATGTAAGAATCCTACCACCTGCTCTCTACCACCCCAAATGACCATACCAAAATCAATGTTTTTAAGATGTTTAGTAGGTTTCCATCTAGTCCAAAGTGGCCTCTTTTCTTTATCTAGTTGCAAAAAGGAAAATCCTAAATTGGGATGAAATACGCAAAAGAGGCTACCTTGGTCCCTCCAAACGCCCCCTATGTGAAGGCTTAGAAGAGAAAATGGATCACATGCTCAACCAATGTAGGTTTAAAATCTTTCTATGAGATCTGGGATCCACCTCTTTCTGCACTACATGTTGAAACATGCTCTATGTCCCAGAGACTCTAGTAAAGCTGTGCCTATGATATTTTTCCTAACTTCTTGATATGAAAAGTTTGGAAAGAAATAAATAATAGAATATTCAAAGGAAAATCCTTAAATGTGTTGGAGAGATGGGAACTACTAGTGAAAAACATCAAAGAATTTATATGCATCCATGCCCAAACATTGGATGATCTCACCTTGAATATACAAAGAAATGGGATCATTGAATCCTAGGGGATCGAAAAATCCAAACTTCAACTCAAATATAACCCTCAAGTTTCACACACGTCCTCTCGAAAATCATGGTCCCCCCATGTTTAGCATAATAGAAATGAATTTTTATGGTGTCTTGAAGGGAAACCCCATGCCTACAACATTAGTTGGGTTTTTAGAGACTTGGAGGGGAAAACCATTCTTCTTTTCTCTAGTTTTAGAGGAACAAACACCAACAACTCTAGAAATTCAAGCACTAGAAGTAGGGAAAATCCTTGCTAAGCATCACAACTTCTCTATCCTTTTCATTAAGTGACACTCACAACTAATAATAGGTTCCATGTTGATGCAGACCCCCCTTCTCTCCTCGGGGCTGCTTGACCTCTCTATGAAGGATCGATAATTATTCCTGAGATGGATCAACTCCTTGGGTGTTGGTATCAAAATCAAAACAAAGGCCCTGTTATCACCCTCAGGGTTTTCACGGTCACGATCTGATCATTACCGACATGTACATCAATCGACGGTTCACAGAAATTGTGGGACACCAACATGATCACTCTTTATCAGAGAGCCCTGTCCCCACAATCATCAAAGTACTTGCCCAACCTCTTTTAAGTCATGGTCGTTGATCTCCTGTCTCGACAAGATCAATGTCCTGGCAGATTGCAGACTGCGAACTAGCACACTCACTAAATTTTCCTCCACTCCCCGCAATTATTCCTTGCCATCGATTTTATGTTCTCAGATCGATAGTCAAGATCCATTTAAGGACTCCATGCTTTGGGAGCCTCAACTTTCCCCACACTCACTTCCTTCTGTAGTGATTCACCTGAAGTTCACGATCCATTGACATGAGTCTTCCATAAGTAAACGACTATGGTGAACTTCGACTCTTCGACCTTCGGTAGTTTCAAACTCTTCGCACTTGCTTCCTCCCGAGATACTTCCACTCGAAGTACAAGATCTGTTGATGCATGTCCCTCTAGATTCGACGACCACTATCCACTTCGGCTCTTCAGGCTTCAAGAGTTTCGACCTCCTCTGCACTCATTCCTCCCAGAGTGATTTTTCCCGAAGACGATGAATTCCCACCACGTGTCCTATGCAATAGATGGTTGCGATATGCTTTGTCCTTTGGGACTTCTAGAGTTTTTCACACTCCATGCTTGGAATCCTCCAAAGTGAAATTTCCCAAAATCCCAGATTTGTCGACATGTATCCCCTAGCAACCAACGACGTGGATGTTCTTCAGCCTTCAATGATTTCTCTTTCTCCTTATCCAAAAAAATTCCGAAGTACTTTCGCTCTAGAGTTATAGATCTTCTGCCACCTATCCCTCTAGATGATGGATGGTCCATGGCCTCTTCGGGACTTCGGAGAATCCTCTCTCCTACATGCACTTAGAAACTTAAAAATCACGTGCCTTTCCCATATCTAATGATCTGGAATGATCCCACTCCCTCCTAGATGGATCTTAGCCGATGATTCATGAAACCTTTAGAGCTTCACTCCCTTTGAATATTTCTTCCCACTATATTTTCTGAGCTTTATCTCTTGGACCCTTTGAATCCTTAGAGGGATACTTCGACACTTAGTCTAATTCCGGATCTGTGCATTCCTTGCAACAAATTCTTATGCAAGACTTAACTTCTTACGAGCGACTGTGCACACCTTGCACCAGTCCATTTTCACTCCTTGCAAATGGAAATTTCACGCTATCTCTTCTGAGATTATGAGTCGAAACAAACTCTGTCACTCCTTGCAGTAGATTCTCATGCAAGAGTTAAGTTCTTGCGGACGACTGTGCACACCTTGCAACGATCACTTTTCACTCCTTGCAAAGGGAAAGTTTTACGCTATCTCTTCTATGCTTCTGAGTCGAAACATAATTTGTCAATGCATTCTTTGTGGACTATATGCACACCTTGAATGAACTCAACGAAGAGAACAATAAAAACTTATATAAACACTTCACAGTTTCATATACTCAACAACATAACTCATTCATTCATGAAAACAAAATAACAGGGGATTGTAAATAGTAGCAACACCATGCATTGGATCAATTTTCCTCTATTATATTCACTTAAAAATAAATGGATATAGATATGATAAAACAACAACTAAAAAATCAACAACAAATAAATCACAACAATCTCCTACCTACTTGCACCAGCCTCATTCACACATACAACACCTCTATTTATTCTACAGGGTTCCTGGGGTTCCCTTCACTACTCGTCTACTCGAGAAAAAAAATGAACTGCTACTTAATTTTTGTTACATTAAATTCTAGGAGTGAAACTCCCAGATCACTCGTGATCATTCAACTCCCAGGTGTTTGATCTTCTTCAGTTTTCGTTCATCTAAAAACGATTTGCAAGAAACGCTAGTGGTTAAGATTCCAAAATGATTCAAAGGCGCATTAAGGTGCTGAGCTGTCTCTCCACATGTGCTTGCTGACGATGCTCTTGCATCATACTCCTCTGGACAAAAATTCATGGAATCCTGTCCATGCACTCCTGCACTGACTTTCCATGCTTGTGAATATCAACTTCATTTTCCCATTTGACATCTTCTATCGGGTGTCCCTTCCACTTGACCAAATATTCAAAATATGTCTTCCTCCTGGTCTTCTTGTCAATCCTTTGATCAATGATCTTCTCCATCTGTGGATTTTCTGCTTTAGGCATTTGCTTTGCCCATTGAATCTCTTTCTGACCTTTTGTTTCTCCTACTTCATCTTCCTTGCAAGGATACAGGTCTGATATGTTGAATATGGGTGATGTGCCCACATCATCTGGTAGCTCAATCTCATAGGCATTTGCATCAAACTTCCTTAAGATTTTACATGGTCCTATCTTCTTCATCCTCAACTTGTTATATCTTCCCCTTGGGAACCTTTATTTCTTGAGATGTGCCAGAACCTGATCTCCTACTTCAAATTGAATCTCTCTGTGATTTTGATCAACTCTGCACTTGTACTCTTGGCTAGAGCTCTACAACTACTCTCTGATATGACTATGGAGCGTCTACATTTCTGCAGCAAAATCTTATGCTCCAACGCTTCTGATCTCACCCTATTTTAAGTCTCTCAACTCAGATACTCCTCTTGGTTGCACTCCATATATTATTTGGAATGGGATCTTTCCAGTTCTCCTGTTTGGGGAGTCATTGTATGCAAATTATGCTTGTGGTAGAATATGATCCCACTGACTATGATGATCAGTGACCAGACTCCTCAATAAGTTTCCCAAACTTATGTTCACCACCTCAGTTTGTCCATCTGTATGAGGGTGATAAGATGAGCTGGAGGAAAAATCTGTCCCTTTCTTCTTGCGCAGTTTTCTCCAGAAATGACCAATGAATTTGGTATCTCTGTTTGAGACAATACCTTTTGGTAATCCATGAAGTCGAACAACTTCCTTGAAAAATAAATTTGTAAAATGTGTTGCATCACTAGTCTTCTAGCATGGGATAAAGTGTGCCATCTTTGAAAATATATCCACCACCACAAATATGGAATCACACCCCCTTTGTTTTATTGGTAGTCCCAATACAAAATCCATGCTTATTGCATCCCAAGGCTTCTTTGGTATTGGAAATGGATGATACAATCTAGTGTTCTGTCTTTTTCCTTTTGCATGTTGGCAGATTCTACATCTGTTTACAAACTTTATCACTTATTTCCTCATACCTTCCCAATAGTATGAACTGCTCAACTGTGCAAATATTTTATCATGGTCAAAATTTCCATCCAATCCTCCACTATGATTTTCCTTCAAAAGGTTATCCCTCATTGAGCATTTTGGTATGCACAACTTATTTCCCTTGAACAACAATCCCTCTTGAATCATATACTCTGTCCAGTGGCTCCTGTCTCTCAACACATGATTTGAACATGCTTCGTATGCTTCCTTGAAATATGGATCATCATAATACATATTCTTAAGGTGTTCAAACCCCAAGGCCTTGACCTGAAATCCCTGTAGAATCAGACATCTCTTGCTCAATGCATCAACAACTTTTTTAGCATTTCCATAAATATGTTTTATGACAAAAGTAAAATTCTACATAAACTCAATCCACTTTGCATGTCTTTGATTTAACTTTTCCTATCTGTTTATGAATTGTAAAGATTGGTTATTGTTGTACAAGACAAGTTCCTTTGGAACAAGGTAGTGCCTCCATTTCTTCAAAGCTTGAATTATGGCATAATTTTTTTTATCGTATGTGGAGTACTTTCTCTTAGTCTCATCCAACTTGTCATTGAAATATGAAATTGGTTTATTATGTTGTCTCAAGAGTGCTCCAATTGCAACTCCACTTGCATCACATCTCAGTTGAAATGTCTTCCCAAAATTTGGCAAGACCAGAATTGGTCACTCTGTTATCTTCCCCTTCAATATATTGAAGCTCCTCTCAGATTATTCTGTCCATTCAAAAGACTTGTGCCTCTTATTCATGGTATCCATCATTAGTGCACAAATTCCACTGAAATCTCTGTTGAAATTCATGTAGAAGCTTGCTAATCCATGGAAGCTTCTTACTTCAAACATACTCTTTGGTGATGGCCATTCTTTGATTTCTTTCACCTTCTCTAGATCCATCTTCGATTCATTTGAAGAGATCACAAAACCCAAGTAAATGATTTTTGTCTTCATAAAATAGGACTTCTTCAGATTTATCAACAACTTCTCCTGCTGTAGTCTCATCATCACTAATGTTAGATGTCTCAAATGCTCCTCTTTAGTCTTGCTAAAGACTAGTATATCATCTAGATACACAACCACAAACTTTCCAATAAAATAATTCAGTATTTCATTCATCAACCTCATAAAAGTACTTGGGGAATTTGTTAAGCCAAATGGCATAACAAGCCACTCATGCAACCATTCATTTGTCTTAAAGGCTATTTTCCACTCATCACCTTCCCTCATTCTTATCTGGTGATATCCACTGTTTTGACAAGGGAAAACCCGGGGTTCAATGCTACAACAACGCACCAACATAACCCTAACTACCAGCCCTTTCAGAAACACTTGCAAAGAAGATGAAGTCTCACCTGAGGTAGAGGCAGGGGTGGTTGCAAGAATCATATATCTATAACCTTAGCTGGGACACATATCTGTGACTGTATCACCTTAGCAGAGGACTTAGAAATTATAATTCATCAATATTTAGTCTTAGTTTACAGCACAACTAAACCCTAATAAAATATCAACGTAGTATCCACATAGATTCAATAGATTCAAACACTAAGCATACCAACTTAGATCATATCTGGCATACATTCACATTATTCAACACTAAGATACCATATTAGATACTTCTAAGCATATATCAGTGCACTAAGAATTCATTCACATAGAAAAGAGAACAACCATAAAGCACACAACAACCATAACATAGGATATACGTGGTTCACCCCCACCCCGGGGATATGTCCACCAACTCTTCTTCTCTTTATTATCTTCTGTCAATATTCTACATGCACAACGCCACAAAATCCTACTTTGCATAGGTTAGGAGATCTGTGTGCACTCCGCCAGATCCCCCTTCCCCGAGTATATCTAGGCACAGAGCCTTACACAGCCTTTTACAGTCACTTGCACTTAGCCTTGTAAGTCTTACACAGTACACACAAAGCCAAATCACACAGATCTACTTTTTCACTTAGCAACAATGGCTCACAAATGACTAGTCACTACTTCTTACATCACATAATATCTATTTATATATTAAAAAAAAGGGACTAATCATGGTTAAACCCATGGACCGACATCCCCATATCCCTTACATAATCCTAAAACCCAAAAAGCCTTAAAAAGGGGCTGAGATCCCACAATCTCTGCATCGCCTTGAGCTCCACCTTTGATAGCCTATCGAAGTCCCAAAAGTAGGTCAAACATGACCAAGGATCCTCAAAACTTGGTCAAGGGACATTATATCCCCAACACTCACCAGAGTGACTCGTCCCGAGTCACTCTGGTCTCGGTAGCTCTGCCTCAAAAGCCTCGAGCTTGGCTCAAGCTACTTCGACCTGTTGTTATGCCATGACCTCCTGCTCAGTGAACTCTTGGATTACTGCTTCATTGAAAGGTCTGTCTAATCATTGTTCAACTGCAGTGACGACTTGCTCCAATTCTTCTCCTCGGCCTTCGATCTATGCGAACAATTGACAAGCCTCATCCTGTATTGGTTGGAGTCTCTGAGTCACTTCCATGACTTTGATCTGAATGGTGTGGACCTACTCTTGAACAATGCATTGTTCTTGGGATCACTTCATCCTTTCTATGGCTGACAGGGGATTCAACTACACCTGTATTGTTTCTACTTTTTTCTTTTCCTCATGGAGTTGTGACTCCAGTCCCTTCAATTCAGGATCCTCAGTAAGTAGCTCATAATTCTAGGCACTGCGATCACTTATTTTTTTACATTCCATTGCAAGGAACTTGATTCTCTCAACTGCACTTCAAGAAGTTGATTCTCTTTGATATCACACATCCTGTGGAGTGCTGGGCACTGTTTGTAGCTCCAGATCTGTGATTCTCTGCTGAAGCTGCTGGATGGATTCTGCGAGCTGTGCTACTTGATGCTCTACTAGTTCTTCCTCCTTCTTCTCCAAGCCCATCACAGAATGAAGTGCTCTATTGACTACTTATTTTACTCCAACCTACTTCATGAGTATCTTTTCTTTCTCCTGCTGGATCTGCGCTCTCTCTTCTTCGAACTTCACTTGAAGGGCGTCCTTCTCCTATTGCGCAATCCTGCGTTGCTCTATAAATTCCTCCTATTCTTGTGTTAAGGCCACTATGGCCTATTTATTTTCTTCCTATACATAACAAAGGTGAGCTTTGGTTGCATCAACTATTCTACGAAGTTGGGTAGGCTCATCTCCCAACTCTATTTCATCTAATGGTAGGGGCGCAGTGGACACTGCGCGGCTCGAATAAAGGGCTTGTTGTACACCTCTTAGTTCTTCTTCAATTCTATCATAAATGGCTTCTTGTTTTGCTTCAGTTCTTTGCAAAATCTCTTTCGAGGCATCTCCTACAGCTAAGATAATGAAGTCAAAGTGATCGACCCTGAGTAGATTCTGCATCTTCAGCTTATTGGATTTGGACTTCTTCCACAATGAAGGTTTCACTGGGGAAACCTTCCTGTTCTTAGATGGATCGTTATCATCAGAGAGGTTCCGTGATAGTGTGACTTCGCCTTTATTATCTTCTTCTTCTTCTTTGTTCACTTCGTCATCACCTCCTCTGCTAGGTGACTCAGATGCAGTCTCTTCTGATGTGCTATGTATTTCCTATACATGTTGCTTCTTTTTCTTCCTACTGCTTCTTGGGGCATCATACTCTTCATGAGTAACCATCGGATATCCAATGAGGTCCAGGTCAGACAACTCTGTGGGGTCAGTAGGGATAAGGAGTTCCGCAAGCCAGTCTTTAATGATTTCTTCCAGGTCTTTTGTGGTGAGCTTGTAGTAGGACTGAAGTTCTTCTTTGTTTTCATCGGCGCATGCAGTGATATAAATAAAATTCCTATTTGTGCAAAACTTCATAAGAGGCATGAACTTGTACAGGGTGTTTGACGTCATACAAGGGAAGGAATCAATAGCCCTCCTAAGTTGCAGGTAGTAGGTATGAAATACTGTGTTCAACTGCCACTGTTTTCCCATATCGTTCAAAGACCAGAGCATGGTGAACTTTGTAGCGAGTGGCTCGAATGGCTCGATGTCAGGAAAGGTCACACCTTCCATTATCTCCCAAGTAGTAAACATGATGAGGATAAGGAGCCAACTAAAGTAGAACTCATAGCCCTGATCTTGAGCTTCATGGCAATCCAATTCAAGCTGGTTAACTAGGTACTTCGACCAGTTCATTTGTAGCCTTCCACGCATTTCCCAACGAAGTCAACAACAAACCCTGCGACCCCTGTGGGTTTGTTCTTTCATACTATCTTTCTTGCAATTAATTGGCATGCTAGGCACACTGTGCCTTTCTAGATGGAGGCTACCTTGTAACCTTGCATCCCGTTCTCAACATCGTTGTATGTATCTTTAATCATCTGTGCCAAGGCATGGTCTGCAAATTTTCCTAGGTAGAACCCTTATTGGTTTGGCCCTTGCATGCTCAGTCCAATGATCTTATGGATCAACGCCAAATAAACAGTGATACGTATTTCCAACCATATATAGCCACCGTGGAAGCATGAAAAAAGGAGTTTAATGCATGCGTTAACCTCCTTGTGTCTTCCAAAATGTGGTATCTTCATCACGTTCAAGATTTTGGACCTCGCAATGTCCATAGTCCATGGTTGGGGGATGATTTTCATCTTCTTTCCCTTCATCTTGGTCAGAGCATTTGTGAGGTGAGAGCATTCCATAGCTCTTACGGTCTCCCAGGTTATAGTCACTGATTTTCAAGGTTGGAATCCTCTCTAGCTGTGGTCTGACTGTGCGTATCCCCTTTAGGAGATACGTAGTGATGACGGTGTAGTCGAAGTCCCTCGGGACACTGTCGCGACTCACTAAACTGACGATGGGTGGGATGTAATCAGGTAGGATGGATGGTAATAACTTTGCATTCTCCAAGTCATCTCTATGCTTGGTTCTTTTCTCAGTCGTAGCTCGGGATGGTTCAGATCCACGAATAGTTGACGGGGAGGCTTGCACTCCTCTCGTCGATGAAGCTTGTACACCCACAAACATTACCCTTTTAATCATGAGGTCGATGAGTATCTCCTTCACAGACTCTTCGACTGTGCTAATTTCTTTGGACATACATGCTCGTGGTTGAATATCTTAGGTTGAAGAGAAACTACTTAATGCAACGGGATGGATGGCGATAGCTCAATGATCATTGCATGAAATCAAATAATCTGTGGGATCAGATAATCGCGGGTGGTAAAAGTGTTCTCGGTGCAAGGCTTGATGGAATGAGTAGACAACTAGGTAATGGATCTCTCCAATGGTCAAGAAGCCTTCATTAATGCAGTTCTGTCCATTAAGGCTCGGTCCCAACGGTCTTATGGTGATCTTTCTGGCCATAACTATTGTTCTACCCATTCGGAAGTGTCGGGCTAACAGTCATAATGCCTCCAACGGTCATAGTGCTTCACCATGGCGAATTTCTATGTGGTGCTATTCTAATATCCCGACAAAGTCCCAGTCTTGCAAATTTTCCTTCTGTGAAATTCCCTCTGGAACCTTCTATAACTTTTCGACCTTTTCTCTCTTCTTACTGAGTTTTCTAGCCTTCTTCCCGGTGATCTTCGTCTCAGTATTCTTCTTTCCATTATGATTCTTGTCTTGTTTTGGCATAGTAACTTCACACTATTGAGATTCTTTCATAGGGCTCGAGGGAAATACTTCTTTTCTATTTGGGGTAGGTTCTCCAGTCTTCTATGAGTGTTCTTGTGTTCTTTCAACTTCGACATCCAAGTTTCTGGTTCTAAATAAATTTGATCTATTCTCCTGTTCTTCAATCAAGTGTTCTATCCTTTTAGTTATGAAATCTTTTAATTCTTGCTTCTTCTGCTCTAAGACTTCCTCTTCTTTTCTTCTGGCCTGATCCTTTTCAATCTAATATTTTCCTAATAATATACAAAATGGGGTGTTGTTCTCAATAAATTTAATAATCTCAAAATCTTCCTTTGTCGAAGTTCCATGGGCACTCATATATATCTGGGTGAGTCTTCCACATAGGGTTATCAGCTTTCCTCTAAATAATCCTATTCCTCCCAATGAAGGAATCATAACAGGTTTTCCTAAAGTTTCCCAAGTTCTTTCTGTCATGATATTCATCTGTGTTTCTTCATCCAGAACACAATCAATGTCGAATTCTCCTATTCTTTCTTCTATGCATTCTTTTTCTTTGAAGATTTCTGATAAGATGATATTTCGGTGGTCATTTAGGGTTTCTTCCATTTGTAGCAATACATCCTCTAATTTTTTTTGGGGTTCTGCCATGGTGTCAGTGTCTTGACCTTCCTTAGGGTAGTTTTGTCTCATATTCATTCTGTCAAGCTTAGCAATCATTCTAGGACAATCTAAAACTTCATGATCCATATCTTTACAACAAAGACAACTAGGTCTTCTACCAGGGCATTCCTTAGCAAGATGTCCCGGTCTTTTGCAACTATAACAAAGAGTTAATCCTCTCTTTCTCTTAAATGACCCCCAACCTTTCCTGTACTACACACTAGGATCATAGTGGCTAACCTGCAAAAAATTCTTTATAGGGTCCTGCATCCATTTGTTAGTCCAAACATTCTTTCTATGCATAAGAATAACATATCTTTCACTATTTTTATCAAATATACTCATATAAAACCTTATTTCATCTAGCTATGTCCTACTTTTCAAGCTAGGACAAAATTTATCAAGCATACCTAAATCCATACTTTTGAAACAAAAATTTCCACTTGTATTACCTTTATCAGAGCACAAAGATTTTAGGTCTTACCTCTTTTCTTCAGATCTGAATCTTCTTCTTGGCATAGAGCTTCATAGGTCAAGTAGAATATTGTGCACTAGGGAAACAGATCTACACACAAAGATTTTCTCTTTTCTATAGTTCCCAACAATCATAGTTTCAGGTCCCGACAATGGAACCATTTTTTGGCATAGGGGTAGACCCCGGGTTCAACGCTACAACAATGCACCAAAAAAACCCTAACTAACAACCCTTTCGTAAACACCTGTGAAGCAGATGAAGTCTCACTCGAGGTAGAGGCAGGGGTGGTTGCAGGACTTAGATGTCTACAACCTTAGCTAGGACACATATTTGTGACTGTAACACCTTAACAAAGAACTTAGCAATTATAATTCATCAATATTCAGTCTTAGTTTACAACGCAGCTGAACCCTAATAAAATATCATTACAGTATCCACATAGATTCAATAGATTCAAGCACTAATCATACCAACTTAGATTAGATCTGGCATACATTCACATTATTCAACACTAAGCTACCATATTAGATCCTTCTAATCATATATCAATGCACTAAGCATTCAGTCACATAGATAAGAGAACAACCATAAAGCACACAACAACCATAACACATGATATACGTTGTTCACCCCCACCCTGGGGCTACGTCCACCAACTCTTCTTCTCTTTATTATATTCTGTCAATCTTCTACATGCACAGAGCCACACAATCCTACTCCACATAGGACATGAGATCTACACGCACTCCACTAGATCCTCCTTCCCCGATTAGATCTAGGCACAGAGCCTTACAAAACCTTTTACAGTCACTTGCACTTAGCCTTGCAAGTCTTACACAGTACACACAAAGCCAAATCACATAGATCTACTTTTGCACTTAGCAACAATGGCTCACAATTGACTAGTCACTACTTCTTACATCGCGTAACATCTATTTATGTATTACAAAAAGGGGCCTAAGCATGGGTAAACCCATGGGATGACATCCCCATACCTGTTACATAAGCTCAAAACCCAAAAAGCCTTAAAAAGGGGCCAAGATCCCATGATATTCACTTCTCCTTGCGCTCCTCCTTTGACAGCCTGTCGAAGTCCCAAAAGTAGGTCAAACATGACCAAGGATCCTCAAAACTTGGTCAAGGGCCAGCATCCACTTTTCAAATCTATCTTTGAAAAGAAATTTGCCCCACTTAAACAATCCCTTAAGTCATTCATTCTTGGCAAAGGAAATGTATACCTGATGGTGATCTTGTTAATGGCTCTCGAGTCTATACACATTCTCCATCCTCCATCCTTCTTTGGACTCAACACAGTTGGTACTGCACATGGACTCAATCTTTCTCTGACCAAACCCTTGTCTAACAATTCCTGTAATTGGTTCTTTACCTCCTCATTCTCTTGAGGTGTCAATCTGTATGTTGCTTTGTTTGGAAGACTTACTCCTGGTATCAAATCAATATGATGACTGATACTTTTGATGGGTGGTAATGAGTTAGGTAGCTCATCCACTACTATGTCAACAAAATTATCCAACAAATCCTAAACTTCATCAGGTAAATCATCCATTGAAGTACTTGTAAGGACAACTCTGGGTTTCCTCACCACAACAAATTGCATCTCCTGTCCGTTCTTGACTTCATTCAGGAGTTCCTTCCCACTCATGAGAAGCATGCGTGTGTTGGCTTCCTCTTTTACTTTCTTCTCCTCTATTGGTAGCAACATGTGTGTCCTACCATTCTTCTCCAAGGTGTAAGTATTTTTTCTCCCATCATGAATGACATTTCTATCAAACTGCCATGGTCTTCCCAATAAAACATGACATACATCCATGGGAATCATATCACACATAATTTCATCTCTATATCCTCCTATCTTAAATTCAACGATGAATTGTTTAGTGACCATTACCTGGTGTCCTTTTTGCAACCATGAGACTTTATATGGCTTCGTATGTGTAGTTGTCTCCAACTCCAATTTCTCCACCATCTCTGTGGATACTAAGTTATCAGTGCTCCCACTATCAATTATCACCTTGAATACTCTGTCTTTAGTCTTGCAAGTTGTCCTGAATAGACTGTTCCTCTACACTGAATTTTCAATTTCTGGCTCTGGTATTAAGAGAACCTTCCTCAACATCAAGGATTTTCCATCCTCTGCACCTTCTTCTTCAACATTCAACTTATGAGCTTCTGAAATGTGAGCTTTGCCTCATTCTTTCTTTCTCTTGGGACATTCCCAAGACATTTGTCCTATCTTTCCACATGCATAACATCTTATCTCTCCCCCTCTACTTCTTCCTCTTCCTCTAGAAGAACTTCTTCCACCACTTTATCTCCCCCGGGAACTTTTTCCTCTTTCTGAGTGACTATGTGGTTTCTCAGTGTTGTATTTGGTTTTTTATGCCTTGTCATGGCCAACTCCCTTGCCTTTGTTTGGGCTTCTACCTCTACGTCACCGACTCTATTTTCTGGCCAACTTATCCTCTGCTTTCAGTGCCATCTGATAAGAATCCTCTACTGTCCTTACTGACATCATTCTGATCTCATCTTGGATTTCATATCTCAATCCATTTATATATCTGACAACCTTTTCTTCATATTTCTCCCTTTGTATAGTCCTGATATTCAACTTATAGAACTCCTCTATGTACTCTTTCACTGTCATACCCTTCTGTTTCAGGTTCTGCAACTTCCTAAACAAATTTATCTGATAATCCTTGGGTATGAATTTAGCCTTCAGCTTGGCTACCATTCTGTCCCAATTATTTATCTTTTGTTTTCCTTTTCTTCTCCTCTCAGTCTGCAGTTCATCCTACCACAGTGCTACATGTCCTTTTAACTTGGTGAAAACATGTATCACCTTCTTCTCCTCATCGACATATTCATAGTTGAAATATTTGTCCATGGATCATATCCAATCCAACAAATTTTCATCATCCAAATTTCCTTCATACAATGGGATGTTTATCTTGGATCTAGCTGCCAATTTAACAACTTCTCTCAGTAAGTGTTCTTCAACAACATTTTCCCCTAGAACTTCTTCAACTTCTATTTCTTCTCTTTCTGCATCACTGATGTCCCCAACATCAGGTGCTCTCCTCTACGCTGCCTCCATCGCCTTTAATCTTGCACAAAGCTCTCTCATTTCTATTTCTACAACATGATTGGATAAAGGTGGCTCCACATGTCTCCTTGGTGGCATTGTGTTGACTGATTCTCACACACAGAGTACAACTCTAGCTCTTTTTCGCTACCTGAAAACAATTTTAGGCTCTGATACCACTTGATGCATNGGGCTGCTCGACCTACCTGTCAAGGATCGATAATTATTCCTGAGCTGGATCCGCTCCTTAGGACCTTGCTAGTATGAAAATCAAAACGCAGGACCTATTATCACCCTTAGAGTTTTCATGGTCACGATCTGACCATTATCGACTTGTCCATTGATCGACGATTCACAAAAATTGTGGGCTTCCAACATGCTCACTCTTTATCGGAGAGCCCTGTCCCCATAATTGGAAAAGTACTCACCCAACCTCCTTTAAGTCGTGGTCGTTGATCTCTTGTCTCGACAAGATCAATGGTCCTGGCATTTTGCGGGCTGTGAACTAGCGCACTCACTAAACTTTCATCTAGTCCTCGCAATGATTCCTCACTGTCAATTTTTCGTTCTCAGATCCATGGTCAAGATTCATTTCGGGACTCTGCACTTCGGGAGCCTCAACTTTCCACACACTCACTTCCTCCTAGAGTTCTTCACTTGGAGTTCATGATCCATTGACACATGTCTCCCACAGATCAATGACTATGGTTAACTTCAACTCTTCGACCTCCGGGAGTTTCAAACTCTCTGCACTTGCTTCCACCTGAGATACTTCCACCTAAAGTAAAAGATTTGTTGACATGTGTCCCTTTGGATCCCATGGACACTATCCACTTCGGCTCTTCGGGCTTCAGGATTTTCAACCTCCTGTGCACTCATTCCTCCTAGAGTGAGTTCACCCGAAGATGATGAATTCTCGCCATGTGTCCTCCGCAACAGACGGTTGCAATCTGCTTCAGCCTTTGGGACTTCGGGAGTTTGTCACACTCCATGCTTGGAATCCTCCGAAGTGAAATTTCTTGAAATATCAGATCTGTCGACACATATCCCCTGGAAACCAACAACCTGTATCTACTTCGGCCTTCAGCTCTTCGGCGATTTCACTTTCTCCTTATCCACAAAACTTTCGAAGTACTTTATCTCTAGAGTTACGGATCTTCTACCACCTTTCCCTCTAGATTATGGATGATACCTGGCCTTTTTGGCACTTCAACGAATCCTCACTCCTACATGCACTCAGAGACTCAAAACTCATGTGCCTTTCCTAGATCCAACAATTTGGAATGATCCCACTCCCTCCTGGATGGATCTTAGATGATGATTCATGAAAACTTCAAAGCTTCACTCCCTTTGAATATTTCTCCTCGCTATCTCTCCCGAGCTTTATCTCTCAGACCCTTTGATTCCTTAGAGGGCTACTTCGACACTTAGTCGAATTCTAGATCTATTCATCCCTTGCAACAGATTCTTATGAAAGACTTAACTTCTTGCAGGCGACTATGCACGCCTTGCACTAGTCTCTTTGCAATCCTTGCAAATGGAAAGTTCACACTATCTCTTCTGAGCTCCTGAGTCGAAACAAACTCTGTCACTCCTTGCAACATATTCTCACGCAAGACTTAAGTTCTTGCGGACGACTGTGCACACCTTGCAACAATCACTTTTCACTCCTTGCAAAGGGAAAGTTTCGCGCTATCTCTTTTGCGCTTTTGATTCGAAACAAACTCTGTAAATGCATTCTTTGTGGACTGTATGCACACCTTGCATGAAATCAACGAAGAGAACAATCGAAACTTATCTAAACACTTCATATTTTCATATGCTCAACAACATAACTCATTCATTCATGAAAACAAAATAACAGGGGATAGTAAACAGTAGCAACACCATGAATTGGATCAATTTTCCTCTGTTATATTCACTTAAAAATAAATGGCTACAACCATGATAAAAAAACAACTAAAAACTCAACAACAACTAAATCAAATAAATCTCCTACCTTCTTGCAGCAGCCTCATTCGGGCATACAAAACCTCTATTTATCCTAGAGGGTTCCTAGGGTTCCCTGTGACTACTCGTATACTCAAGAAAAAAAACTAACTGCGACTAAATTTCCATTACATTAAAGTGTAGGAGTGAAACTCCCAGATCACTCGTGATCATTCAGCTCCCAAGCATTTGATTTTCTTCAATTTTTGATCATTTTAAAAATGTTCGCAGGAAATGCCAGCGGTTAAGATTCTGAAATGATTCAAAGGCATGCTAAGGCGTTGAGTTGTCTCCACGTGTGCTTGTTGATGATGCTCCTGCATCACATGCATAAGCTATGCAAAAGAGTCTTCCAAAGGAATTTTCCAACCATTGAATATTCACCAACATTCTAGCAAATATTAACCTCTCACTACAAGGAAAAGACATTTTAGCATAGGTTATAACAAAGGTTTCCAGTGTTACAAAATTGGTAAAAATTGTCAAAAAAACCTCCGCTACAACATCTATTTTTGATAGCGGATGTTTTTGAGGATACTATAATGAAACATGATTATAACTAAAAAAAATTGGGTGACCGAAGGTGTTAGCGGATGTTTACAAATCGGTGTGTTTTTATGATGTACAAGCAGTAGTGGGTACATACACGTACTACACCAATGTTGTACACTTAACTTCAAGCAATGGGGAAGTAAAATATTTAAGCACCAGGGTGTTTGTCTTATAAGCACTAGGGCTTTAACAGTAAAACAAACCGAGTTAAAAATAATTAAGCACCAAGGATTTCTACTTAGAATGTCCTAGTGATTTGTTAATAGAAAGGCACCGATGCTGCATAAAATAATACGCATTGGTGCGTTACCTGGAAAAAAAACCTCGGTGCAAAAAAAATAGAAAGCATTGGTGCTTTTTAGTAACAAACAAGTGTCGATTCTTATCAATAACACAAAAGCACCATTGCGTATTAATAACACAAATGCACCAATGCTTATTAATAATCCTAAAGCACCGATGCTTATTAATAACACAAAAACACCGATGCTTTGTATACGCTAAACGCATCGAAGGCCAAAATTTTAATGTAATTTTGTGGTATTAAATAAATATTGAAACCAGAGGTAATTTATTACATAAAATCATCGGTACAAATTTCTTATAAAACACACTAATGCGTTGTAATGTTAAACACACCGAGGATATTAATAATTAAAATACCCCGAGAAACATCGACCTGTGATAGTGCAATTATTGTTATTTTTTAATTCCATTATTTATAAAAAAACTTACATATATCTTATATTTTGATTAGTGAATTTGGATATGATGTTTGTATTAATTTGTTATATATCATTAGATTTTGCATCTCTTTATTATAATATTTAGTCATCCATATATTTAATCAATGATGTAACATTTCACAACAACATTGGACAATGCAATAGAATAAATTAAAACATATTTTATTATATGAATAAGAAGGTCTTTGTCATACAAAATGGGACACTTATCGGTAATCCCTTGTCTTTCGATTGGGACACTATGTCCATTATATTAAAAAAATTGTTTGATTTTCAAAAACAATTATTTCAATTTTTTTTTTTTTTGTAAATAAAAGAGCACTGTATTGATATTCACATATTTATGTGTTAGTAAAAAAAAAAGAGTTTTCCACCTGCCCCATCACAATAGGGAAACTAGGATAGGTGGCCATAAGGAGTCAAGTGTAGTTGTGACTATAACTATTTTTGACAAAAAAATATCAGAATGTTCTACTGAGTAGTGGCCATAGCCTACTGCCTTACAAAACTTGACAAAGAATTTTAATTCTCTACAAAAATTACTAAAGAAAAATAAGACCACAAACCTGAGAGAGTTAGCTTGGGCTCGACCGTCCTTGTATGTTGTAGGCTGGGAAAAAAAGTTGTCCAGAGGTTGGACATAATTTTCTTGTTGGAGTAGCCGTCATCGTGTCCATCAGAAGGTCCAAGCGCTGTCTGAGGAAGTTCTGGATATGGACTTGGTCATCCATTTTTTTGCTGCAGCTCCAAGATGAACTAAAGCTGCTCCTCTAAAAATTGAATTGGGGTGGGCAGAGGCAACTCCTCCATCATATCTACATCCACTTATTCCAGTGCATTCACTGTTTTCACTGTGTCCACTACATCCACTACGTCCCGTTCTGATTCCACCTTTGCCATTGCTGTCGAGGGAGTTTCCACTTGCTAGATGGGGGGAATTCCTTCCTCCACCACACAAGAACCAATGCCATAGAAATGGTCTGGAGAGTGGGATTTTGGTGGGTCAATTTCAGAGCAAAGGTTGGGTGGAGGGGAAGAATTATTAGGAGGGAGAAATTCTCCCATGAAAGGGCTGCTACCAGGATCATTGGTGGGAATTGGGGTGGGGGGATGGTTTTGCTGAGGACAGTTGTGGCACTAGTCGAGACGACTGGTGATTATCAGGGAGAGTTGGGAGGGGGGGAGACAATTGCACCTAGTGAAGGCACTATAATATAGTGGGCCTCTCCTGGACTTGCCTCTCTCTATGGGCATGATGTGAGCCTTGATAAATAGAGGAGGGATGGCCATGGGCATCCTTATAGGCGAGCGGAAGGAGAAAAGGTTGTGGGAGATCCAGAAAAGGCCGAGGAGCAGACGTGCATGAAGCTGAGGAGGAATGAGAGAATGGTTCGGCATCCCGAACTACATAGACCCTTGCGAGTTGACATGGGTGGGAGCCATGAAGACCAAGATGACTGCAGGCCTGGTGCAGGTACACCAAGCCTGGTTTGCACATGGATTCCTTAATTCTCCTTGGAGTGCCCAGTGCACATCCATAAAGCCGTAGTGAATGCGGGTCATTCAAACTGGGGGGCGGGAGGTTAGCGGGAGGGATTAATAGCTCCCTGTGTTTCCTGGCACCACTTGGCTCCCAGTGCCGTCCACATGTCACCCCATCTAGGGGAGGGTGATCCTGAAGCACTAACTTCCTACATTGAAGCAGTAGCTGCGAGCTTTGGGATTGCCTTGAGTCAATGTAGATGTATTCTTGAGTTTTTACTCTCGCATTCTCTAGCATGTCCGCCACCTTTTTGGCCTCACGTGTTGTGTGTGAAGTGATTAGAGTAAGGGTGGGACTGAGAAGAGATTTCAAGTTGTTGAGGGGTCCGAGGAGACACCAACTAGGGGTGATTCTTTCAGGGTCTTTTCCTATGATGATTTTGGTTGTGAGGTTGATGATGACTATGGAATCCCCTTATATTATTAGACTAGTGAGATTGTGCTCTATAGCCATTTGGATCCCTTTGATTAGTCCCCATATTTTTGCCGAGTTATTTGTGTCATATCCTAGATTTGTTGCCATTAGGTGCTGTATGTGACTGTCGATGTCCTGAATAACAACTCTATATCTAGAGTGACCAACATTTCCTTTGGATGCACCATCAAAGTTGACTTTATGGAATCCTAGGGGAGGAGGAAGCCAAGAGTAGGGATTGGGAAAAGAGGCTTGGGATGAGTGCTGGGAGGATAGATTGGGGGTCAGGGAGATATTCCAAGAGCTTATAATAGAGGTTTCAGAGGGGTCTAAAGGTAAGTCTTCAGGGGACCAAGGGTGGAGTTTAAGAGTTTCCAGGATGTTCTTATGAATGATGGTCTAGAGGGTCAGGGGGGGAGGCCTGAGAGTGGAAAATTTTTCTATTTATCTCTTTCCAGAGTTGCCAGACTATGAAGCCGTGGAGGATTTTCCAAATTATATTTAGGATGGTACTTTTGTAGGATCCATCCTCCCAGTTTTTGAGAGTGTTTATGATATTTTTTCTCTCTCGATTGGTCCTTTTCATGATCTAGGCAACCAGGGTCCAAATTAGCTCACTGTAGGGGAAGTGATTTAAGACATGTTCCATGGTTTCTTCCTGCTGATGACACAAGTGGAAGATTGAGGGTCCTATGAAGCCTCTTCTTCTGAGGTTATTCTAAGTTAAGATTTTTTTTTGAACCATTATCCAGAGAAAGGTGGAGATTTTCGGCCAAAGTTTAGATTTCCAAATTGTAGTCCATATATGCTCTCTTTTGTTGTTCTGGAAGTTTTCTTGTAGACTATAGCCTTTTTGAGTGTGAAGTTTCCATTGGGAGTATATCCCCATATGAGGATGTTTGGGTCTGAACTAAACTAGATTTTCCTTTGTTGGAGCATTTTTTTCCAAAGCTGGAAGTTACAGTCTACTGCCACATGAAGATCCTGAGAAATATTTTTCCATTTGTGCCAAGGGGGATGACAAAAGTGTTCTCCCAAAGATATACCACTTTCAGGGAGGAGATATTCTGAATGTGATCCATGTATGATTTTAGATTATCCTCATTCTGTAGGGGGGGCATCTGCTGCCAGGAGTCTATCCAGAAGAGTGTGCTCTGACCATTTCAGATTTCCCAAAAGGAATGTTCTTGAACTAAAGTGTGATTATTCCAAGAAACATTCCAGATATTGGATCCTTAGGCCTTGTAACACATTCGAATTAGGTGATATTGAGGGATTTTTGGGGCATATTTCCATCTCCAGAGTTGGGCCCAAAGCTCTGATGGGGATTTGACTCATCGCCACCAAGTTTTTGCACCCATTGTGCTATTTAATTTGCCTGGATCCCGTAGGCCCAGACCTCTTATGGATTTGGGTTTGTAGATTTTTTCCTAGCTGACCAGAGCCCATTTTTTGTTTGGATCATAACCATGCTAGAGGAATTTCCTATGTAGGTTTCTTATTCTTTTTATGAAAGACTGGGGTGCATAAAGGGATGAGAAAAGATAGCATGGGATGGATTGAAGCACATATTTTATAAGAGTGAGTCTAGCTGGAAGGTTGATGGAGAGGAAAGTCTAGTTGCTGAGACAGTTGGAGATTGAGAGAAGGGAATCCTAGGAGATGTTGCGAGAAACTGAGTCTGAGAGTGGGAGTCCTAGGTATTGAGAGGGTAGGGAGAAAATTGGTATATTTAGAAAACGTGAGATATGTTGTTGGACCACTGCAGGCATGTTGAATAAAAAGAGTTGAGATTTATCCAAGTTGAAGGAGGTTCCCGAGGATTCATTGAAGTCAGTGAGAATGGTTCTTAACTTACAATATTCCTGGGAATTGGGGGTGTTTAGGAGCATGGTGTCATCAACAAATTGGCTATGCGAGGCAACTAGTTGAAGGCCATAAAGATTAATGCCTTGAAGCGAGCCATTCTGGATGGAAGCTTTGATGTAGCGGTCAAGGTCTTTAGCCATTATAACAAAAAGAAAGGGGGATAGCGAGTCTCCTTTCCTTATACCTTGGGATGGTGTGAATGGGTGGGAGGGAACACCGTTGACCAGGATTGAGAAGAAGGTTAAGGAGGTGAGGTTCAATATCCAGGAGATCCAATCATTGCTAAAGCCAAAGGCTTCCAAAAGGGATTTCATGTAGTTCCATCTTAGTTTATCAAAATCTTTTGAGAGGTCCAGTTTGAGTAACATACCTAGGGTACAAGTGATTTTGAGAGAGTGGATGACTTCGTGAACCAGAATGATGCTATCCATAATTTTTCTACCTTCTACATATCCAGACTGTTGTTTGGAGATGATGAAAGGGAGAATGGGTTTTAGCCTTAGAGCTATGACTTTGGAGATGATTTTATAGATCACATTGCACAGTGCTATTGGCCTAAAGTTTTTTGGGTCAGTGACTCTTTTGTCCTTGGGTATGAGAGTAAGGAAAGTGGCATTTAGTGCTGGAATGAATTTTTTTGAGACCCTGGATTCCTCAACTACTAACCATAATTCTTCACGTAGAATAGGCCAACAATGGTGGAAGAAATCGGTGGTGAAGCCATTTGGACCTAGAGCCTTTCCCTTGGGAAGATTATGGACTGCTTGATCTACTTCAACTTGCATTATGGGCCACATTTTGTTCTGAGAAGATTAAGGTTCGGATGTTCCGAGTGATCCTTTCAATTGTTGGAGTCCTGTCTACGAGGGGTTCCGACAGTAGATCATTGTAGTAGTGCCACAACTCATTTTCTATTTCCCTATGGGTTAGGATGGTGTTTCCTTGGTTGTATTCCAGTTTTGTAATGTGATTGATGAAGCGCCTATGGATCATAGATCCATGGAATAATTTTGATTTTTTGTCCCCCTCTTTGAGCCAGTGAACACGATATTTTTTCTTCCATATTATTTTCTCCTGCTTATATCTTTCTTCTAGCTACCTTTTGAGGGCGTCCTCTTCCTGTTGTTGCTAGGCATTTGTGTGACCTATTTGGATGATCCTCTTCTGTATGTCTTCAAGTTTATGTTCTAATTATTTCTGGTCATGAAAGATATTTCCAAATGAATCTATGTTCCATTGGCGTAGCTGGTGTTTGAATTGTTTTAGACTTTGTTAGAATTTGTACATTCTGGTTCCATGATGGATCTTTGCATTTTCCCACCATAGTTGGGATAATTCCTGAATGTCCAGGTGGGATAGCCAGCATTTTTTGAACCTAAAGAGTTTGAGGTTTGAAGTGGCTATCATATCTATCCATAGTTTCACTGGGCAGTGGTCCAACCCTGCCTTTGGGAGCATGTTGGCTTCTACCATTGATCCTTCTAATAGAAGGGATTCCGAGATGAGGAATCGATCCAGTATGCTTGCAATTTGTTGAGGGCTTGATCTCCTGTTGGACCAGATGAAAGTGTCATTTCCTGTTTCGATGTCAACCAATTTGAGATTGTTTATGAGTTCCTAGAGTTTTGAGTTGTCCTGATCTAGGTGTTTCTTCCATCTTGTTTTTTCCCCAACGGTGAGGACGATGTTCAAGTATCCTTTGATAATCCAACATTGTTTCTTGATAAGTGATCCCAGATAAGCCATACTTCTTAGGAAGAGATTTTTTTCTTGGCTACTTTGAGGGCCATAAGCATTGGTGATTATTCCATATTTGTCAGATCATATTGCTCGATAGTGGGTAGTTAAAGTGTTTGTTGTAGAGAGTGCTTGATCCATTATCACCATGGCTAGATTCCAAAGAATTGCAAGTCCTCCTGCTGCTCATTTCGAGTCCAGATAGTAATAGTTGCTTTGTCTCCAACATCTTTTAAATATGTCCTCCGATGTTGGTCCTACACATTTTGTTTCTTGTAGCAGTAGGATGTTTGGGTATTCAACTTTTGTAACACCCCTCTTTCCCCCAACTTGTAATTAATCATAAAATAGGATTACAATGCTAAGGCATGTAGATGATGTAAATGTGTTATCGTTAAATTGCCCATAACTAATTGTTGGGGGGTGAAGCCTTGAAGTACGAGCCATGATATCTCTAGAGGAAAGAAATCAGTTAATGAAGAGAGGATCAATGGTTGAATTATCAACCACCCCCATGAATGGAAACATGGTCTAGCTACATAATGTTAGCCTGAAGTACCACAGAAACCTGCAGACCTGAGCTTCCTTCTGACAGAAGGAACAAGATAGGTTGGAAACCTTCCAAAAGAGGGAAGGTAAGATACATACACAGAGACATCAAGAAGAGAGTGCAAGCTCATAAAGGAGATGCACAAACCAAAAGGAAGTGCAAAGAACATGACCCGAAGGACCCAAAAGTGAGCTTGATGCTAAGGAAGTAATTGATAAACCTCGTAGGGTCGATGTGACAGAGAGAGTCTCTCTGAGAGATGTCGTAAATTCCCTAGTGATATAATGGCTTGGCATGAGGGTGGCCAGAGAGATAAGAATGAATGCCTCTGAGCCTATGGTTGGGTGGAAAGGCACACACCCACAATTAGTTAGTTGGATGCAACCTGTAATAGATAAGTATTCTTATACCCTATGAAATTGAGCTATAATTATGTAATAAATGGGATATACTATGAATGACCCAGGGATTTGTATGTTTTCTTAATGGTTATATTGTATATCTTTATTCATGTTTAAATTGTGTATTTAAGAAAGTATGGAATTGTCTAATTTGTACATGTAAATGCCCAAGCCCCGTGGTGGCGTAAGTTAAAATAAGTGGACTGTGAATTCGTCAACCTTGGGAAGTTTTCACGGGTGCACGTTGACAATGTTAGTTACCCTAAGTCTTCGAGAGGATGGAGTCTATTAAGCTCAAGAGAGGTAGTGTAGATATGCACAAAATCTTTATAGGGCGGGCAGAGACTAAGAACAACTTAAGTTCTAAACTTGATAAAGGAGTGCAAGGGGTGTGAAGAAGACCCTTCTAAATGTTAAAGTCAGGAGAAAGAGTGAAAATATCTTAATCCTTTCAGAGCTAACAAATCTCAGGAAGAGTAGTGAGGTTGAAGTATTGAAAGGGAAGGTTCCTTTGTTTGGAAGATGAACGGATGAAATCTGTTTAGAAGAAGCCATGGTCTGTTGTGTCTGTCAGATATGGGAAAGAGCATGGGATTTAATCCTTAGAGTCATTCAGACTTCACAAGTTTGGCGAATTGAACGAGTTCGTCATAAGGGAGGTAAAATCCTCAAAGTTCCAAAGTCCCAAAGTTAATCTGAGCCTTAGATATGAGGATGCCTGGGAGCCATCTCGACCATCAGATCTAGGAGGTAGATGATAGTCAAGTTACCCGAAATACCATTGACTTAAGAATCTGATAGTGGAGATGGATGCAAGTTGTATAATGGGAGGAGAGGCCATCCCAGTCTTCAGATAAACTCAAATACCCACTAGAGTTAACGTATCAAACACCAGCCACTCGATTAAAATCGATGGTTGGGAATCATTGCGGAGCGTAAAGGTGAAACTATTAGACATGTTAGTTCACGACCCACAATCAACCTGCATCATTGATCTCATCGAGAATGGAAGATCAACGACTAGGATTAGACTAGAGTCAAGTGAGAACTTCCCAGATTATGGAGGTTGGATCACGCAATCATTGTGAACCATCAATCTAGGAATGGAGATCGAGGGTGGGGAATCATTGCAGAGAACGAAAGTGAAAGTAGCTGACGTGCTAGTTCGTGGCCCACAATTCACCAACGCCATTGATATCGTTGGGATGGAAGATCAATGACTCTAGTTAGACCAATTTGGGCAAGTACTTTCCAGATTGTGGAGGTTGATATCTCTGATAAAGAGCACACATGTTGGGGCCCCACAATTACTGTGAACCGTCGATTGATGGACACATTGGTATTGGTCAGATCATGACCACCGAACCTTGAACAGTTGCGATATGGATGGTCATGAGCCCCTTTGGAAATATGTGGAGTAACAGAGTCCTTTGGAACCGTCGGTCTGAGAGAATTGAAGATATCATAAGAGATAAAGTTTTCAAGAGTGAAGGCGAGACCCAAGATAGTCGGGCTTGCAGGAGGAACGAAGGTTGAGGCCTTTGAACATCTCTGAAACTCTTCCAAGTCAGAAGAAGTCAAAATATTAGGAGGAGGAGTGATAACAACCATCATATCGGTTGTGGGGAGAAGCCTGGACCATTAGATTAGCGTCCAGGGAGACAGAGGAGAAGCGTTGAGAAGGAACAGATCCTAACCATCCAATTTAAGCACAAAGGGATGATAGTCTTCCGATCTAAGGTAAAGTTCATGAGTTTTAACCTCTATGTGCACAGTAGGGTTGAATTTCCAAAGTTCCGAAGTGCTGAAGCAAATAGGGACCGTTCATCACTAAGAGGGACAGGTGGTGAAAGATCCACAACTCCTGAGTGAGAGCTTGTGGTTAAGGAGAGAGCGGAATCCCCGAAGACCTAAAGTAGTTCCTGATCATTGATTGCTAGGAGGGGTACGTGTCAATAGATCAAAGTCTCTGGGTGAATGCACTTCAGAAGAAACGAGTGCGTAGAATCTTGAAACTTCCAAAGCCTGAAGAGCCGAAGAGCCGAAGTAGATCTTGTCCATTGGCCGACAGGAGATACATGTCAATAGATTGGAGATTTCAGGGAAAATCACTTCAGAGGTTTCCAAGTGAGGAGTGAGACAAACTCTCAAAGCCATGAAAGCCAAAGAGTCGGAAAGCTGAAGAGAATCTAGACTGTCATATCCAGAAGGGCACGTGGCGACAGATCGTGAACTCTAGGTGGAAACACTTCGGGAGAACGCGAAGGACAAGAGTTTGAAATCGTCGAATCCTGAACAACCGAAGCAGTCGGAAGCCATCGATCTACGGGAGGAAACATGTCATCAGATCATGAAATCTGGTTAAAATGTTCCGAGAGAAATGGAGCATGAGGAAAACTGAGATTTGAGATCTCCAAAAGTCGAAGTGCCAAAGTGGGTTAGAGTCGTTGATTGAGGAAGATGCATGGCGGACAATCTGTCATTTTGGATAAATCGCTCTGGAAGAAACAAATGTTTGAGAATTGAATTTCCCAAAGCTCGAAGGGAGAAATCAATCACAATCATTGATTGAAAGGGACAGGTGTCAGCAGATCTTCCACTTTAGAAGATTTCCATGTGGAGAAAAGCAAGGGTTGAGAACTGAAACTCCCGAAGTTCGATATCACAGAGAAAATCGTGGTTGTAGACTGAAGGGAGATAGGTCGCAGAAGATCCAAAGGTCTAGACTTCAGAAGATTTATGAGAAGGAAAAAGTTGAGATTTGAAACCCCTGAAACCTGAATTTTGAAGTAAGTATGGACCGTTAGATCCAGAGTGACATGTGGTGAAGGATCACAAGTTTTGGATAAATTCATTTGGATTTTAGTTGAGAATTGAGAAATCCAAAGTTTGAAGACTCGAAGGGATTGCAACCTTCGATCTATGGATGAAACGCGTCAGTGGATTGTCAGCTTCAGATAAAATACATTAGGGGAAGATGAGAGTTGAGATATGATAATTTCAAAGCCCTGAATCCCAAAATTACCAGAGCCATCGGTCTAAGAGGATAAGCGGTAGGAGATCTGTCATTGCGGGAGAAGGCAAGGTTTGAGAGTTGAAAAATTTGAAGCCTAAATCATGAAACAAATCACGTCTGTTGATTTGAAAGGGACATATCTAATCCATCAGTTCAGAAGCACCATCAAGATCATGAGATCAATGGTCATGTCACATTGAGGGAATAGAAGGTGCTTGAACTTTAAAAATTTGAGGGCGGGATGCAATCGAGACCACAGTGTTGACAAAAGGACACATGATGGCTCGTGGTGAATTGCGGGGTGAGAATAAGTTTGGTTCCAAACCACCCTTGTCCATGTCCGTAATCACATAATTGGTGTTCAATCGTAACTCGCGGTCATATGCGATGGTCTTCAAAGAAAAGGGGCTATGCCCCCTATTTCCAATTAGAGACCACAGATAGAGGATTTCTCCTTTAAGGAAAACAATTTTTTTTCTTATGCCCCATCGTGGGTGTGTTACAACTTTTATATAGTTTCAGAGAATCGTTTGCTTGGATCTTCCATTTAAGCCTCTTATGTTCCATGTGACGATTTTCATCATTAACATTTGGGGGGGTGAGAGAAGGAACTTTTCAAGCGACGCTAGAATTTTCCCGAGTTGATAATATAGTTACCTGCCTCCTTTATTAGTTGTTGAACAGATTTTCATCCTCAAATTTTTTTTTCCTTGGGGATTTTGTTAAGAACCAAACATCAATATAGCATGGAAAAACCTCAGGAAAAGTACTCAATGCCTTGAAACAGAGATAATTTTAGATAATAAGCCTCTTCGAGGGGGAAACCTCCTTTTACCCCACTTAAATGTTCAAGTACAAGATG
>JASDQU011400645.1:7442-36889 GCA_032191745.1 Picea mariana | reverse complement strand
ACTATTAACTTGATTTGGTACTTGTACATAAACTCTTATTCTATATATGCAGTCTCATAATTAACTCATGATAACTATATTGATCAGAGTTTTTTTTAGTTGTACTCTAACTTTTGCTAGCCCATGCCCTCAATAAGAATAAGCTATAATCCCCTTTTGGGAGCCCTTTCGTACTTATAAAGAAAATTTACACTCATGTGACATGCCTAAAGGGCTATTAGATCATTCCTCATCAGAAAGTCCTCACTCAGGAGAAACAAAGATGAAATTATCAATCCTTTCCCGAAACCCAAAATCCAATAGGATATCAAATACCCTCTATCGACGTTTTCTCATCGAAGTAGAACATATACGGGTGGTTGAAATATCTTGAAGTCTGAAGACTAATGGCCTTCAGAATATTCATTGTTGGATCTTCCTTCATCGAAAGGGACCGCACAATGTACACACTATTGTTTTCCGAATGAATCCACCTGATAAACTATTATCGATATAGAAGATCTCCGCTATAACGTAAGGCATTGTTGATCTTAAAGACTGTTTTACGGTCTTTGAGTAAACCTCACAAGGATATAATCCCTCTGTGTTTTAAGAGATGTGGTACTCCTCTATTTTTCTGAAATATGTAGTTGATGTTTTTTGGACTGGACTGTCAAAAGGGAGAATGCTAAACAACAAACCCCAAATCCTTTATTGCTTTAGTTTTTATATAAAATGGTTCTTGATAACAAGATTTCTCCTTGAGTGCAAAATTTGCATGGAAATGGACCAAGCAACTTCTTAATAGTAAAAATATAAAGAAAGGCTTCAATATAAAAATAAATATATGCTCAGCTTCATTATAACATCCATTTGAAACACATGCAAGCAGAAGATGCAACCATATTTTCTCACAAGAAAAAGAGTGAAATGGGGTTGATCACTTCAAATAAATTTAAATGAGTATTACAATTAACACTGACAAAGAATATGATGAGCACACTCTAAAACTATCATACTAAAAAATCTCAAAGTATGAGAAATCATTAAATTTATACCCCGAAATAGTTCTTTGGGGAGTTCAATACATAAAAGATATTTCACATTACAAATCATTTCAGTAAACTGATTGACTAGTGCTCAGAAATAAAGCTTTCCAAACGCAAGAAACAAACCTCCACGAATAAATTAGATAACTCTGGATTACTTCATTAGTCATATATGTAAATTCTAACCTTGTACAATGTCTACTGTAAATAGATATTCAGAAAAGAATAGAAAAGATACAATGGAAAATGCAAACATTACACAGAGATTTTTCCCCTGGAAACCCAAACCGGGAAAACCAGCATATATTATATTCATACATTGTGTTACATTGTTTACAATACAATATACATATAGGAGCTAGCGGCATCCAAAACCCTAACCCAATGACCTAGATTAGTCCAAAACCCTAATTCCTTAACCAGAAATAGAAAACCATCGGCAAAAACCATGTGCCGAAAAACCACCTAAATATCATGTGGTCCCGGAAATATGTCGTCCCGGTAATATGTCGTCTCGGAAATATGTCGTCCCGGTGATGTGGCAGGCTGACAAGACGATGACGTGGTGCTAACTATGCGTTGATTATGTCGATGACTGGACTGTATGGTCGAATCGTAGGGTGACACGTGGTCCAATCATAGGGTGCTATGTGGCACCCCAGATTTAGCCAATGTTGGTTGGGTCAAAAATTTGTTACCTTCAAGGAATTGAACACCCAACCTCCACCTACACAAAGTTTTCGCAACCACCGATGGACCGATCGGACTGCACATGGGACTTAACCATATACCGACGAATATTTATTTTGAATTGATATGGTTGAAGATTTGGGGATAAGCCTCAGTCGATGGGGCTAGCCCAACCGACCAGGGCTATAAACCAGGAGCCAACTGGATGTTTAGGGCACGTGGAGAGTTTAAGGCCCAGACACATGGCCACCATACGACCAGAGGTTTGGGTTGGACCGGATGTTTAGGGGCTTGACCAGAGGACTAGGGCCAGCGCTTAGCCCTCAGCCATATGTTAGCACCCAGCGGTTTGGAAGAAAGGGGTTGTGCCCAATATTAGGCAAGTTTTGGGTTTTTAAACTTGTATGTTTTTTTTGGATTATTAGCCTGATTTTATTGGATTTTTTCCATTATTGGGGGATCTGGAGCCCGATTTGACGCCATATCTTGGAAGGAAGTTGGGAATTGAATCCCAACTCAAGATATATATAAATCGGAGGTTTTTTTACAGTCAAGTAGGTTTATATTAGCAGAATGATGATGAGATTGTGAAGTTTGAAGCTATTTTTATTCAGGGAAGCCATTGAAGAAGTGAAATTTGGAGGCCAATTCCAGGAGATACGCTCAACCTTTTTCAATGCCATCAGTTGTGTTGGATTCTTGAGGTCGAGAAGAACACATTCAGACTATTTTGTAATCTTTTTGATGCATTTCTGGTGTACTTTTGAAGAATTGAAGATAAATAAGAAATCCTCCCCCACTGAGACAAAGGCCCAGAGACGTAGGCAACCTTCCCAAACTCCGTTAACAACCTTGTTGTTATAGTTTGGTGTTATTTATGATTACTTTATGATTTGCGTTCTTTATAATGGTTGTGATATTCTTTCATTAATGTCTTCGTCTTTTCTTAATTCCTAAGTGGTAATTGAACACATGCTTAAAACTCAACCATGTCTTTTAAATATCATTTTTGGATCACTGAGACTAAGGGATATGTCGTGAGTTGATGGGAATACACAAATTCCTCCTTTTGATATTATTTTCCAAAGAGTGGAAAATCAAGGTTATCAATTTTTTTGATCAACCAGTGGCTCCAATTGCGGACAGAGACCACCTAAGAGTTACTTAGAACACCAAAATCATACCACCTGCCTTTTCCATTGGGATATGGAGTCATATTCAGTATAAATTATTGTAATTCCTCATCCATTGGGCCATGGAGTCATCTTCAAACATTATCTCCATCTAGAAACCACTTTATTATGCAAAGCTTTGACTGAAGAAATAAACTATGTACAAACAATATCTACCTATCCTAACTTACTTGGAAGAAAGGGACACTTTTCAAGTGTAAGTATATTTCCAATGGAGCCATTCAAGCATCCAACTGGTTTTTGGAATGAAATCTAGAATTGGGGAACATATCGGGGCTGTTATCAAGGAGTTAAGAGCATGCCCAAAGTGCACTGAAGTAAAACTAATCCAGATGTGCCCACAATCTAATTGCATTGCTTGGACAACAATGCCTTGGAACTATGATTCAATAAAATCAACTTTCGGTTGCTCATGAGTGATGTAATCATTGGTTGAATGAGAAGTTTCTCATTTGAAAATACTTTCATCTTTATCCTTATCCCCAACCACATCCAATATTCTTGATTCATTGGCAATGTCTTGAAAGCATTCTTCCTTCATGCAATGGTAATATTTCCCATCATTGCTCTCAATATTAATTTCTTCCACCAATTATTTTTGTTGCCAATGTTCTTGTAACTTTTCATCATCAAGATGCAACCATTGCAAATGTGTTGCAACATTTTCTACATGAGCATGTTGGATGAAATCTTGTTGTGCATTTGGTGGAGACTCCTCAATTTCATTCTCAAACTTGATGCCCGAAAGATACTCATAAGGAGTATATGAGAAGCTGAAATATTGCACTTGCAAACTAGAATTCTTATTTTTAGTTTCAACAACATGACTTGATTCAGAACAATTTTCCAATCTTTGATTTGATTTTTCTTCCAAATCACTCACTTCAATGTCTCGTGTCCATATTGGAGAGGGTGGGTAGGCATCAACATTGAAAACACTAGAAAGGGCATATTGGTGTGCTCTTGAGATGTACTTTCCAAAAAATGAAGTTTCCAACGTGTCCCGACTGGTAATGGTCCCAGGCAACAATGAAAAGAACCATTCATGAGCATTCCGATGCAAATTTTTGAAAATAAATGACATGTAACATTATCTTACGAGATATTGAAAACATCACATGTACTTTTGAATTTAAACAAGTGTTTCTCTACATCCTCTGAAGTTTTTCCAAAGAATGTGGGAAAATATTCAATAGAAATGTCTGGCATTTGATAATCTAGTCCTTGCATATTTAAAGGGCTTATATGCATCCACTTCCTTCTTTGGGTACCTCTCCTTTTTGTTGCATCTTGAAAATCCATTGATGGACTTTATGGAGAAGGAAAAGGAGAATCACGACATGAAAAAAATTCTTTGGTGGAGTCACCATGAGGAGTTTCTTGAGATTCTAGAATCTTTCCAATGGAGTTGCCAGTGAGTTCAATTTCTTGAATATTTGATGGTTCTTATCTCTTCAAATATTTTGATTTATTATTTGTTCCTAAATATCTAGGAGCATTATCTTTGAGGTCATTCAAATATATCTAAATAATATTTTTATAAACCTCATGCATCTAGAGCAAGTAGCAGTCTTCTTGAATCTCCTTTTCAAAACTTTGAACCATGGAGACTTTGGTTCCTCAATCGAATCTGAAACAAAGTCTCAGATACCTTGAAAATAAATCATCTCTTGTGGAGTCACCAAGAATGTTGATCTTAAATCTTGTTTTACGGTCTTTGAGTCAAACTCATGAGGATATAATCCCCCTATGTTTTTAAATAGGTGGTACTCCTCTATTTATATGAAAGATGCAGCTGATGTTCTTGGACTGGAATTTCAAATGGGAGAATGTTGAACAAAAAACCCCAAGTCCTTTATTGCTTTAGTTTTTATATAAAATGGTTCTTGAAAACCATATTTCTCCTTGAGTGCAAAATTTTCCTGGAAATGGACCAAGCAACTTTTTAACAATAAAAATATAAAGACAGACTTCAATATCAAAATAAATATATGCTAAGCTTCATTATAACATCCCTCTGAAACACATGCAAGAAGAATATGCGACCAAATTTTCTCACAAGAAAATGAGTGAAGATCACTTCAGAGAAATTTAAATGGGTATTGCATTTAAGACTGAAAAAAAATGACGAACACACTCCAAAAATATCATACTAAAAAATCTCAAAGTCTGAGAAATCATTAAAGTTATGCCTCGAAAAAAATTTATGGGGAGTTCAATACATAAAAAATATTTCACATTACAAAGCATTTCAATAAACCAATTGATTATTGCTTAGAAATAAAGTCTGCCAAACAAAAGAACTAAACCTCCATGAATCAATTAGACAACCCCGGCTTACATCATCAATCATATATATAGTTGAAAAATACTCCTATTTATATTTTAGGCAGAATCCTAGAAGAATAAAATAAAAACACTCAAAAAATTGGCCTTATGCCCAGTCTCAGACATATAATCACAAAGCCTTGAGAGAAATCATGTAGGAGAAGAAGAAGATAGAAAATGGAGATATTTATTTCCAGATGAGAAATTTGTTTGTATATTGAAGGATGAACAATTTTATTCTTATGATCTCACCTTTTATGGTGCTCTCCTCCTTTTTAAATCTGTTACCAATGCTTCTTTGAAATGGTTTTCCCTAGTAGTTAGGGTTTATGTTCTTCTAGAAGTTTCCCATGTGCTTCTTATTTTCGGAATAAAGAGAGAGTCCTTTTAATTAATGCTTGATTAAATAATTATTAATGAATTTAGGTCATTGGAATTCATGCCTCCAAGTGGCACCCACTTCACCCTTTTATAAAATTTATTTAATAAACTTTTATTTCCAAAATTTGAAGTTGACTATCTGAAAAAAGTGGGTTGTATTTTAATTTTATGATCATAAATAGTGGCCTCTCAGCCATGGAAACCATTCTAGAAATAATTTTTATTATCCTAGCTTTCCAACGAGTCCTCTTGAGTGAAATTTGGAGGTTCAGATCTCAACGTATAGCCTCCAGAAGTCGAGGTTCCAAATAGGTTTCCCAGTAGGTCATGAAAAGAGAGTTGATTGTTCTTTTAATTTCTGGAAAAATCATGGAAAAATTCATCCATTGGAACTTGTCTCATTGTGTATCTTTTCAAATTACCTTTTTAACGAGGTCTCATTTTCCCAAAATGGACACTAGAAACTCAATTTATGGGCTCAGGAAGTTCGTTGCTCAGGAGCCATTGATCTAGTTCATGGGTAAATATTGTCCCTTGATTTGATTCCACCTTTATTAATACCACATTCATTTGGGAAGGGAAAATTTTGGCATTTATAATTCATACGCCTCCATTACCATTCATGTGTGAAATAAAGGAACTTATGGAAGCCTTAGTGTATCTCTCGTGCCTTTGAAAAATTCATGTCTCGGTAATATTTTGGTTGCCCAGTCATTGTCCAATAATCACCATGTGTCTCAATGTAATAGATTAAATATTGAATAGGAATGAGACTTTGGAAATAATAGCAAGTATGGGAGAGTATGGGAGAGTAGGACGAGGAAGGAAGATGGGAATTGGGAGGAGTGGGAATGGGAGATGGGGATCGGAAGTGGAGTCATGTGGCGAAGGAAGATGGGGATTGGGAGGATTGGGAAAGGAAGATGGGGATTTGGAGTGGAGTGTGGCGGGGAAGGAGGGAATGGATTCTTTATTCTCACGAAACTGAGACTAAGGGATACACCATGAGTTGATGAGAATACACAAATTCCTCCTTATGATATCATTTCTTTTTATTATTCCAAAGAGAAAAAAATCAAGGTGATTAAATTTTTTGATCAACAAGCATTTACCCCATGAATTTGTGTCAATAGGTGATTGGCCCAAAGAAACCAATGAAAATAGGTAGGACTTCAGAGCACATAAGTAATCCCCTCAGATAATCGTTCACATTATTTGGTTATATTCATAACAAAATTCATAGCTCATTGGTCATCTTAGCATTAGAAAAAAAATTAATTAGCCCCATGTATAACGCTCTTTCATAGATGCAAAATTTTCAATACAAAAAATATTCCTTTGGGGAATCCCCATCAAAACTAGAAGAAACCATGCACTCTAGTTCATTCCCGAAGAAACACCTTCTCGATGGATCCTCTTCGATAGTGTTGTCGGAATACCTCCTATTGGGATTTCCCTCTCGACGTGCCCACTCTATGATAACCCATCCCAATGAGATCACTTTAGGATGATTAATTAATAATGGTTTAAGCTTGGTCTTAATAAAAATGTCACACATGCCAAATGAACGCAACTGACATATGCAAATATATATATATTTTTCATTACTGACATGTTTCCCAATGCAAAAAAGGGAATATTCTTCAGGGTATCTTAGTCGAAAGGCAAGTCAGCCTAGAAGCATCCAGATAGATCATTTCTGATAGCTCCTTCTTGATAGCACTATTGGAGAACCTTTCTCCAAATCTAAGCTCTCGAAAATGTTATCCTGAAATCACACATCTAATAGCATGAGCTTAGAGAAAACATCCTTCCGAGAGCATTAGTGACCTACAATGTCATAAATGTCAAGCGTCGTAAGGAGTTCATTTTCATAATTGTTTGCCTTTCCTCGGGTCGTCATCACATGTATTATGGTTAACTAACCACTCTATCATTATCATATCCTCCTGCATCTTGTCAGTCGGCTATCAGATCCCATTGTTCCATACTTTTGATTTTATTTTGGCATTTAAACCTTCATTTTTTTCCAAATGTGGAAAAGTTTTGTCAGGTAAGACCTATCATGTCCTGCCTTATTATGTTGAGTGACTATGCCACCTATTTATTACTTCAATAATGATTATTCTACCTAGGCCCTAATTCCTATTCTACTTTGGTGCAGTGCATGTTTACCGCACACCCTTGGACCATTCTAAGTATGTCATCCTGTCGCATCTAACCCTGGCGAGCCGCGATGCTTCTTCACTTTAATCTTGTTCCTTGGCCCTTTCCATGATGGGTCTTCAGTTCTTATGGGTGGTATCAGGTTCATCTGATGATTTCACAACCCTTTGACTCATTTTAACTCTATCTAGCGCTACTCCTCTGGTATCTCGACCCTTGCCAAATGCACATGATGTGTGGGGGTATTTTTATGCGCAGTGTGTTTGGAAGTCTTATAGATCCATTGTGTGTTAAAAATTTTCTTATCTAACCAACTCCTTTCACAAGAACACATATGTTCTTGGGGATTTATCGTCAGCCAAAATATTTCCTTGATCAGATCCACCACATGTGCCCATTCTCGTACATGTTCATGGTGTGCTACCCACCAATGCACAAGTATTCCTTCCAGTACTATGTCTAGGGCCTGCATTATGTGGGTTGTTGGAATCTTCTACATTTGTGCAAGGAACGTATCCACTAAGTCTATCTCATCAAAAAAAGGTAGGGTGTAGGTTCATGCTCCAATATCACGCATTGTTTTGGTGACTTGTGTGCATCTCGTAGTTGAAAATTCATAAAGTTTGTTTTACCATCTCTCCATAGAATCTTTTGAATCTTTATCATAGTAGCGTACACTTATCTAGCTCGAATCGTCGTCATTTGTGGGGTTGAAATAATATTCCATGTGCCCTGTGATATTATAGATATTCTCAGTGATGGAACTCTGTGCATCCTCATTCATGGGCTCATTATATATGTTGCCCTCATTTGGATCCAATGGTGTAATGACACGCAAGGTGTCTATTACAAAGGACATTTGTCATTTCTTCGTATTCAAGACTACATCGTTTTCAAATTCCCAATCAATACCAAGTAGAGCTTGGTTTGGTTTTGAGTCATCTATGACATCAATCACCTCAAAATCTATTATGCTTTTCACCCCTTCAATATTCACTTCCACTTGCTCCAGTCGACTGATGGGATAGATTCAATATTGGCTAGCCGGCCTGGGTTGAATGTGGGACCAGACCAAGTTTGGCTTACCCATAAACTCCAAATATTTTGTTGACAAGATGTTCACATCATATCCTAGGTCCAACATGATACCGTCGATCTCATAGCTTCTGAGCTCAACTATCATTTTGAACTCTCTTCCCATGCACTTTTGTTTGCTCACCTGGTGCACATCTCGTTCTGGCAGTGGAGCATAAATAACTATAGTGGTTTCTTCTTCCCCCATACATATCGTCAACATATGAGTTGACTTATTTAGAGCCTCAAGATCACTTAACATTTTAAGGCAACGGTGCAAGAAATTACTTACTTGGTCCTTTGATTCCTCCTCGCAGTAAGTGTTGTGTTGCATTTCTTCTTACGCATAATTTATAGCTCTTTGTGCACATGTTCTTCCTCCATTGATTTTTTTTCAACCTATTATACCTCTTCACATCTACGAACTTATTCCAACAACCTTTATGTTGCATGTTGTATCTCCTCACACACATGAGCTTCCTCCAATGATTTATGTGTTGTGTGTCATATAACTCTCGCATACACGGGCTTCTTCTAGTGATATTTTCATTGTGTGTTGTAACTCTTCATGCATGTGAGCTTACTCTAGTGATATTTTCATTGCACTTTGTAACTATTTGCGTACATTCCTCCTCTAGATACCTTTGTGCTACGTGCAAGAATTTCTTTTGCTGCGTGGTGTCAAACTTAGGAGGTGCATGCTCTACTTTTTTTATCTTCCCTTTGATGTTTTGGCTCGAAATATCTCCATGTGCTAAGTCAATTCCCATATGAATTCCTCCTCAGGCTACCACCCATACATCAACTTCTTCTTTTGGCTTATGATCTCCACATAGCTCTGCAATCACCATATTGCAATGCACCTTCTTCTCTTCCCATTTTTCTAATAAATCTAGGCAATGTTTTGTGACATGCTCAATATTGTGGCAGTACCCACAAAGTGCACACAATTTGGTACAGAATCATGATACATGGCCTACTTCACCACAGTTAAAGTAGATAGGTGGTCTTCCTCCTCCACCATTGTATCCTCTTCCTCTTCCTCGCCCATATCTTCCTCTTAGACCTCCTTGATATCCTCCTCTATTAGCGCCTCTATGGTTGCCACCTTTATGTTCCTCCTAGACCTACAAGGCATATGCAGTGTGCTCTTGCATTAGCTGAAGTGACTGACAGTTGTTCACATCATGCCCCATGGATTTGCAGAACTCGCAAAACTGAGTATGTGTAGTCTTCTTATATTTATGTAGTGTTGGGCAATGAGGAGGTATATGTCCCCATTGTCTGCAAATCTTGCACCACTCAGTTTGAGGTCCGGTTGGAAATGAATTCGGCACACTCGTAGTCATGTAGCTCCCCAACATAGGTTTTGAATAATATATGTTGTAGATATGTTGGCATCGAATGTTTTGTACAAGATGCACACGTGCCAAAAAGTAAACATTGCATGCGCACCCGAGAAGAAACAACACCCAAGGTTTTGAATAAGTTGCACTCACGCCACAAATCAACACTACATTTACACCCTTGAAGATACATTGCATAGTGCCAAGGTTCAACATCAACACCAACCAAAAGAATATTGTGCGCGCCAACCCATTTTTGTACTGCACACAAGAAATCAAGAAGAGATTGCATGCAAACCAAATTTGAGCATATCTTTCGATAATCTTTGTAACTAATTTTGTAAAAATTTGAATGATCATGGAAAGCTTATGGATGTGCTTGAAGGTTATTTAGGATTACCACACTCCAGGATAGATATGGGGGATTCATGCGAACATGTAGAAGGGTGGGGACTTTGGTTCACTCGAGGGAGAGTGGAGTACTGAAGAAATGGAGTAATTGACTGAAGAGTTCATGATTGTAAGAGAGAAGTAAGTTGGGACAGAGTGAGTGTCGCAAGTCCAATTTTGTTATGTTTTTTCATAAGTATGTAATAGAGCTAGAAAATGTGTATGAATGAAAAAAAGAGAGACTATATCACATGGCTCACCTTTGTTATGAATTTGTATCTAAATGAGGTTGAAGTAATGAATGAAATATGCAGGCCTTTCTCTCTACATTTTTTGTGTTTTGGTTTGAATGTATGTATGTTTACTTTCTTATGTATGGTAATGTGTCACTCAATGAAGAATGAATGAATGAATGGTTTATTTCAAACAGGTTTCCTATATGTGTTGTCCCTTCACATCCCACACAAGACTAATGGTCTATGTTATTATGATGGTGTCTTGGGTGAGACCTTCATTGGTCTTCTACTAAAGATTGAATATATCAGTGCCTTCGGGTTTTGTTGGTAAATCTTAATGAAGCCTGGGTCCTTAACCCCCAAGCAAGTAGAATACAACCAACAAATGGTTTTGTTGCCAGAACCTGAAGGTTTTGTACTACATGATGAAGGGAAAGAATGAGGTGGGAACCTTCTTGGGAGGAGATACAAGACTATATATTTGTGAAGGAAGATGAGTTTGCACATCTAGAGACCAAAAATCTGTAGATCAACCTTGAGCAATGGAGACAAAGGTATATCTTTGCTGATTTATATGTAATTTTATTTGCAATTTTTTCTTGCTTATTGTATGCATGGATAAAAGGTAGAAAATGAATAACACTACGTTGGGAGCCTAAGAACCACTAGTGTGGGACCAGAATACAGTCAATAGAGTGAAATACGTGGGTAATAAGTGGACCAAAGCAATCAAATTCTGGTTCAATCGGGTTAAGGAAGGCTATATCATCGAGTTTTCTATGGATTACAACGAATCTTTCAGCACCACTGAAAGGAATTTTACTGTCGGGCCTAGAGGAATACTGCTAGAAGATATTCCTTTGTGGATCAAGATGTTGTTTGTGGAGAAAGGGATAATGTGCATGAGGATGGCTGAGTAAACCCCCTCACGTGGAGGGGAAGATGGAAAGAAAGGGGGGAAAGGAAGAAAGAAAGGATCCATAAGAAGAAATGAGGTGAGAAGATAATGGACCCAAAAGAGCAGAAGAGAAAAAGAGTTGAGAGATAACACACAAGAAGAGCTAAGCTAAGGAGGAAAGTCGAACAGAGGAGTGAAGAAAATATAGCAAGGGGTGAAGGATGAGGGCTCGGACCCAAAATGAAGAGAAATGAGACCATTCCAGGAGGATGTGTGGGAGAAGTTATGTGTCAAAGAGAAGTACAGAAGGAGAGAGGTCATGAAAGAGACACGGCGGTAGGAGTAAGTTATCAAGCGAATATACTAGGAGTAGTGGGAGAAGGGTCAAAGAAGATGAAGTAAGATCCCCTTGGATTTTAAGTGATCTGAAATATCCTTGGATGTTTATTAATCTTTTAATACATAAGAAACATCTACTTGACATTCAAAATAAAATGATCACTTGACTATATGCAAATTACATGTGAAAAACTTATCCAACCAAATCCACTTTAATGATAAAATGACTTACAAATAATTGAGCTTGAAATGAATAACAATAATGAAATCACATACACAAGTTGGAAAATGGAGTTCACCCAATTTGGGATACCTCTCTAGGTTTTCTTCCAATAGAGACCTTCTTTATCAATGCTCAAATGCTTTCATTTTACAATGACCTTTTTAAATGTTGCTCAAATGCAAAAATGGAGTGCACCATTGGATATCCTGCGAAAAATTGTGAAAAATGAGCATTAAATTCTCGAAATTCCGTTAAGGAACCATTTTTCATGCTTTACGGTGTAGCCTCAAAACTTAGGTACCCTCGGGCATGAGTTATGAGACTAAACTCTACATTAAGGTGTGTGTACAACCTCAGTCCATGTGCCCATTAAATAAGGTGCAGGCCCTTAACTTACCTTTGAAATTCGTGGCAGGATTTAAATGTAAAGTGGTTGGTTTCATAACCAAACCCGCACCTTATGTGGATTGGTTACGGCATAGTATTATATATGGAAAGTTAGGGGTTCAAGCCCCATTGACCGCCATATATTTCAATGTTTTTGGTGTTTGGTTTTATAATGTTATATACACTACATATATAGTATATAATTGATCTGTTAGCCCTTTCGCGAATTAAGTGTGGATTATATGGTATGTTACATAAACCAAGGTCTAGGATCAAGGGCTTAGGCCCTCGGCCCTTTTTCCGCCCATTCAAATCTAAACACAAATTTAAATATAATTTGTGCCACATCTAGGTTAAGAAACATTGTATGGCGCGTTGGTAGTAGCGTTTGTGTAAGACCTTTGGGAAGTTATGGAGGTCATGGGTTCGACCCTCATTGACTCCATAATTTTACATAACTTTAACCAATATAAGCCAATGGGAGGTCACCATGTGGCATCCTCTCATTGGCTAAACCTTACCACTTGTCAATGTGTGATTGTTCCAACTGGACTGTACCTTGCCCAATCAGTTGCCAACTCATCTGCCCAATCAATGTATGGTCGACCCTCATGGCACCTTGGGGTATGGCCACATCATCTATATGGTTGTGCCACATGTCACCCTTGTAGTGGTGACATGTGTCACCTTTTTACCCCTTTCACTTTGACCTTGACCTATTTCACTAAATTTTGACGACTCATAACTTTTGCATACAAACTCTGTTTAAGGCGAAATTTGCGTCTTTGGGAAGCTGTAGCCGAGCTCTATGCATTGATGGAATTTTCGAGAGAATTTTGGTTGGTCAAATTTTGAGCATTTATGAACCATTCAGGACTTCTATGGATGCTCTCGATCCTCCTGGAATTCTATGAGCATTCCCAGATCCTCCTGGATCATTAAGAGAGGTAGTCAATGTTGAGGAAAAGATATGAAATGATCTTACTCAGACATTTTCAAATTTTTCTTGGCTAAAGAAAAATAGACGGGAATATCACCCTATTTTTATAGCCATCAAAATTAAAATCCTAACTCACAAGTATAAATTACAAGTGCTTAGGATGGTTTTTTATAAATAAAAGCTTGCCGAAAAAATTGTTTTTATGTAATTTTCTAAATATGTCAGATGTTGAAATAAATATAGAAACAGAAGTAAAAAAATACCAAGTCAATAATCAACACATGTGAGACATAAAGCAATCCTTTATTTCATTCCAATTCATCAAAGAATCGTTCTCTTTACAAAATTTTCCTGAGAAAGTTTTGGACCAAAGTCAAACTTAGACATCCCCAATGAAACATACAAAAGGAATTGTGCACATGAAAATCAAAAACTAAACTTGAAAAGTTGGATCATCTTGCCACATATTGTTGCCCACTAGAATCTGCATGATAGCCTTTGTCAGTCATGAAAACTAATTCAAAAATAGACAAATCTACACAAACTATCAAAGATAGATCAGCACCTCTGAAAAACAAGTGTCTGAATGATGTAATTCAGCCTTGAATCTTGTTGTCTACAAAAAGACCCTGCTATCATAAAAAAGAATTAGGCTTCTAATGAATTAAGGAATAAATGAAAACTGAATTATCTCAACAAAAACTCAAGAGCAAACCTTAGTATGCTTCTCCTTCTATTCTCCCCTTGTTCCTCCCTTTCCTTATGCCTTTAAGCAAATTAGAATTGGTTGAAGTAGTTGAACTACTTCATAAGTTAAGTTAATTAAAAACTCAACCAACTTTTTAGTTAGGGGGAAAAGTAATAAATCATAATAAGGGTTTTTTAAATAAATAATAACTAGTAGGTGGGACCCCTTGTGACTCCCCTTTATCTTTTAACAATCATAACACAACTAGTTAATTAAACAAAAGCATCCCTCCTTGTGACTCTCATCATCACATTCATGTTTGACAATTTATCTCATTGATATTTGAAATTATTTTCAAAATATATTACTCATATATCCAAAAATAACATGTTGTCCAAAATTTCTAAACTCAAATGTTCTCAACAATAAATAAATAAATAAAACTTAAAATTCATATTTCCCACTCTAAGATGCAATCCTTCCCTTGTTGTTGTTGTCACCTTTTGATCTCTTTGAATCTGCCTTTGGTTGTGTTGAGCCTTTAGGCCTAATCTCGTTGATCACATGAGAGAAATCATCCCTCAAATGCATCTGGGAGGACACAGATTTATCAGAGCCATTGGAGGGTAAGGAAGGGGCAACAGTGGCTTTTCCTTTGTCAAAGGCATGGTGGGCCTCAGTTTTCAACCTTTTGGTAGCATGGGAAGACTGAACTATTGAGTAGGCAGGGGCAGCTTGGACAATTTGATTGATAGGCGGGGGAGCAGGTAAAGACAAATTGGGCCAGCCACGATGTTGGGAGACTGTCGGGTGGACAATCTCTTGCCATCCATCGTTTTCAGGAACCACGGATTGCAATGAGACATGAGGGGGCACAGGAATACCAGGGGTTTGTGGAGCTTGGAAGGGATGCCTTTCAAGCCTAGGTTGGACCACTCCATGCACAATCCAATTGAAAAACCCATCCTGAAATAGTTGGCCTAACTCTTACGAGTCAGCATCAAAGTGAATGGATAATCTTGGCCTTCTAGGGCCCCTATTCCAATTACTTCTTCCTCGGTTACCTCTGTCATGGCTACCTCGGCTGAAAAAGATCATTCCTATATGCATGATTGATTAGCAAATAGTTTCCTTAACAACCATACATGAAAACTCTTTTAATATGAAATAAATTTTGGCTCAGCAACATATCAGACTCATGCAATCTAATCCATACAAATTGTTTAACCGTTGTCAATGAGCAGGGGGTGAACAAGGGTTCTGGGATATGCGAGGGGTTTATATTGAGCGAAAAATGTTAAAATGAAGGAAAAAAGAACATGGTTACTACTCACAGACAACAAACAATCAACTGAAATGTAAACCAAATAACATATCACTATAATCCATCCATGTGATCTTAAACTGTCATAATACAGAGCTCCTCTTAACTGTAATTAAATTTTAGGAACAAGGAGTGAGTAATGAATATGAGAAGGCAAGGGGATTGTAATTAGCGAAAAGTGAAATAATGATAGGGGAAAAGAGTGGATATTGTTCATAAGATTAATTAAGTAATCCATAAAACCATTATGTATTCAATACAATGAACCAACACTAACCAATTACTGTGATCAATTAACAATTGTTGTGTGTATAATTTAACCACTTCTGTGTGTTAAACTTGCTCATTGTTCACTTTTAAATCCTTAACACTTCCAATTACACAGTGCCATCATACTCAAAATAATATGCTTTCCAAACAACCTATATAAAGAATCTTGTTTCCTTTCATTTTTTCTTTTAAACATTTAAACAATCCCAATGAACACACAGTCATTTGCATTAACACAAATAAATTCTTCAAATCAAACACAGACACAAGATCTTTAAAAATGGTGTCTGATTCCATTCCTTTAATCAATTTAACATTTAAATTGTAATGAAACCATACTATTACAAAACCCGTGCCCAACTTTGATACGATGCACGATATCCATAAAACATATACAGTAGACAGCCAAGTCACAAATATCACGGTTTTAAATTGCAATAATCATGAATGGAAATTAAAACACACAGTAACAACAACCATCATTTAACCTATATCATGTTGTAGGAAACACACAACCCATCGCATAGAGAAAAGAGGCATACTCTCGATCAACCATAAAACAATATTGATTTAGCAATCCAACTGTTACAACACAAGAGGCAGCGACTGTATTTCCCACTTCATTTCTTGAATCAATCAATTAACCATGATGAGCTATCGATTCGACTGCTAAAAAAAATAATGCAGTGACTAGATACCAAATAAAAAAAACCACAGTAGACGCTAATAACATAGATGAGCCAACAATCAACCACTGTCGACGATACTCCACCAATTCATAACAATCAACAATATACCCGACAGGATATAGCTGGCTCCATTTATTAAAAATGGGCTTTGAATAATCAAGGGTTCGCTCTATGGAACAACACAGGGAGACTGGAGTCGACCACCAACAGCAGGTGAGAAACCTTCGAGACAATATGGTGGACATGTAGGCCATATTACCAATAACTTCACAGATAGGGTGACAGTTCATGAGATAGGAGAGACTATGAACAGAGGAGAAAAGGATTCTTATAATAACACTAAGAACACGCAGGGCATAACCCTCATGGTTTTCCCAATCAACCTGCATAATGATGATATAAAAATAGAGCCACGAAATAAGATCCAACCCTAAAGCAAGCATCTTGGCATAATATCCACCCAAGCCAATTGTGCAGAAACCACAATCATACACGAACCCATACCCCGGTGAAACGATATGCAGTGACACAAGGTGGTTCGAAATCAAACCCGGCAACCCCATAACAGCCATACGACCGGGCATGGTAACAAGAACTATGTGGAGATAGCCAGTCAAGTCTGGACCGAATGAACCCTCCAAGAAAATTCATAAGGACAATAGAGAGCCTTCATGGCTTCTACCACTCAGAATAATCAACGAAATTGTGACTTCAACCATCATTTTCCATTTGCAACGAAAACCACACAAACAACCATTCCAGAGAAATATCACAAGTTACATAGTTTCCAAACTCAAGAAAAGCATAGACCCACACATCATCGAGCCAATATCTATTTCACAACCAGAGCAGGTTCATGGATGGCGAAAAATACATACCTGTAACCAAAAATCCTTAAAAACACGAGCTTGGATGAGCAGTTCTTCCCTTGCCTGAAAATCGGAGCTTAACCACAGCGAAACATAATTGAAGAATAGCCAAGCTAGGATGACAGCCAGTGGGAGAGGTATGGAGTGACATGCAGTAAATGCATGCCGCTTCCATCCTTTACTCATTCAATCACTTAGTACACACCAGCCAACCATTCCATAAATCCATTCAATTAATCCATGCATTGAAACCAACATCCATTACTTGCCAAATGCGCCACCCTATGTCACATTAACCATTGCCAACCATACCATAATGCATATAACTCAATAAATCATATAGCCACTAACTTTGTTAGCTAGGAATAACAACAATCATTTAATTTCAATGCATATAGTGTAGCATAGTAGCATAGTATCATAGTTTAGTTTCTTCCTTAGATTTTTTCCATATTTCTTTTTCTTTTGTCATGACTAACATGTGTTTTGTGTAGGTGCAACATGTAATAGGTCCTGGCGCTAATAGCAATGTGGAAATAACAGTCCACATAAGCCCCCATGAGAATTTATAGTAACATAGCATGAATTATCTATCATCCATTTGTTGCGAATAGAACCAACATTTGAACATCAAATAAGAACCAGATTTGATCCTCCAATATACAAGGGGGTCCCACCTACTAGTATTATATATATCGTTAGCTTATAATAATAGGCTTTAGCAATACTTTGTAGGCAAAATCCTCGTTGCGATTTTTATCATCAACAAACTGGTGACTCCACAGGGAAATTTGTTTTCAACAGATTTAGAACTCAAAACTCATGGTTTTGCAAACCAAGAACAGCAGGTCAAGAAGATATAACCAGGAAGATTATGCAACAAGGGGAAGTGAGCGGATTTAATGGAAAAATGACTAGGAATTTGGGAATAACTCATGAAAAATGTTAAGTATGAGGGGGTTTATCATTTTATGCATAATCATTCAACTGGAATCTACTCTTTACTTCAAGGAGAAAAATTATGGACTTGCTCTTTTAAATTCTCATATGGATGAAGAAATGGAAAGCAGAGGCAGAAGATAACCGATTTCTTTAAAAGACAGCAGTGGAAGTAGATAGCAAATCCAAGTCCTTTCAGGGGAAACATCGTAACAGCTATGTAAGCTTGATTGTTATTGACTAACAATATCCTGCAGGAGTGTCCCTATGGCAGAACTGATCCAACATCTTATTCTTGACCAAAATCAATTAAAAGATGAAAAAGCAATAAAAATCATAATAGAATTAAAATTGTGGAATTTAAAACAGCAGAGATAAAATGACAGAAATGTAAAAGCAGTATGAAATTATTAAAACAGAAAGCAGAAATCAAACTACTATAAAGTCGAAATGAAAAATAGTGATAGAAAAGAAAGCAGAGCTAGACTACTAATATACAAAAAATCTAAACAGCATTAGAACTTTTCAAGTTGGTTCCACGTAATGTTTCAAGTGACAACCATTAGTGTTTTAGGAAAACAATCGCTTCTGTAAATCTTTTAGAATGTAAGAATTAGTACCCAGGACAAAAGCGATATTGAAAGGATCCAGCCATAATTTCTTAAATTTTGAATGTCTTCCCCTATCAGCGTGAGCTGAATCCCATAGCAATGCTTTTTCATTGACTTTAAATTTGATGATCTTGACACTCTTGTTGAAATACTTCTTAACAGTCTATTGTCTCCTTTTGATATTATCTAAGGCAAACATCCTTTGCTCTTCTAAGGCTAGGAGTGCATTTATCCTTTGTGAAAAAATAGAAGAATTTAATTCTTCGATCTGTAGCATCAACCTTAAGGAATAATGTTCCATCTCAGTAGGTAGAAGGGCTTCTTGACCATAAACAAGCTGGAAAGGAGTGAAACCAGTGCTTACCTTGGCGGTAGTTCGATCTGCCCAAAGGGCGTAAGTGAGGAGAGTGTGCCATTGGCGAGGCTTATCTTCGATGAGCCTTTTAATGATTCTCACCAGATTTTTGTTGGTAGACTCAGCCTGCCCATTTTTGGGGGGATAATAAGCTGATGAGGTGGAATGTTTAACCCCCAACTTAGCTAAAAATTGGGTCAGCTTAGCATAAATGAAAGTGGGACCATTGTCTGTAATAATTTCCAATGGAAGACCAATTCTGGAAAAGATGTTATTTTCAAGGAAAGAAATTACCTGATCATTTGTTGAATGCTTAAGTGGGATAGCTTCAGCCCATTTTGTAAAATAGTTTGTGGTTGTCAAAATAAAAATGTGTCCTGCTGAAGATGGAGGATTTATAGGACCAATAAAATCCAATCCCCACTTTGAAAAGAGAAAGTCTGGGAGGACGGGTTGTAAAGGCATGGCTGAAAGGAATTCTTTCCCCGCAAATTTTTGGCACTTGTCACAAGATCTGGAAAAAACATAAGAGTCATGAAAAATTGAAGGTGAATAGTATCCTTTTCTAATGATCTTGAAACCAGTGGTCTTAGCAGAAAAATGGCCTCCTACATGAATGACCGAATTTCAAGAACCATGAGTTTCTTGCAATAGTTTATGTGCGTCCTCACTGTTTACACAGTGAAGCAACACACCATCAACAGATCTTTGAAACAAGAAGTCTCCTATAACGACGTATCTTGTAGATTCAAGACAGAGCCTTCTCCTTTGATGAGTGTCTAAGTTGTCTGGACATCTTTGGTTTTGTAAATAGTAAATTAAATTCTTATACCAAGGATGTTCAGACACAAGGAGGATCCGGTTATCAATGTAAAAGAGAGCTGATAGGGAACTATCCTCTTCATCAATCTCTTCAATATTCTCAGCATGTTGAGCTAAGTGAAGCGCTAAGTCACGTCCCTTGATGGTCGTAGAAGTCACGATATTCAAATCATGCTCTTGGATCTTGGCAAGCCAATGTGCAAGCTTCCCTTAAAGAAAAGTCTGTGAGAGCAAAAACTTGACAGCAGGTAAAGGGACTTTTACCAACGTATGCTTACCTAAGATGAAGTGGTGAAACTTCTCAACAGCTTTAACAAGAGAAAAATCATTTTTCTCAATAAAAGATTATTTAAATTCATCATCTGACAAACTTTGACTCGTGTAAGCCACTATTTTTTCATTACCTTGGACATCATTTTGCATGAGGATAGCAGAAACTGCTTCCTCAATGGCATTAGTATATATTGTGAATTCCTTCTCAAACTTCGGTTTCGCCAGAACCGGTGCAGAAATGATTGCTTTCTTGATTCCTACAAAAGCATTTTCGATGTCATATGTCCAAGAAAAAGAACGATCTTGCTTAAGAAAATTATGAAGTGGTTTAACCATGACAGCAAAATTTGGAACAAACCTAGGGACAAAGTTAATAACCCCCATAAAATCTTGAACCTCCTTCTTGGAAGTGGGAGCAAGCAGATTAAGGATGGCAGCAATCCTTTCAGGGTCAATGCTTATTCCTGAATCAGAGACAATGTGTCCAAGGAGCTTATCCTTGGTAACGCCAAAAATGGACTTAGAAGGATTTAGAGAGATGCAAAATTTCCTACATCGCATGAGAACTCTTTTCAGATGACCAAAATGATCTGATCAGAGTTTAGAGTAAACCGTTAATTCATCAATGTAGATCTGAATGATCTTGTCGATCAAATCGTCGAAAGTTATTTCCATAGCTCTTTGGAAAGTTGCACCTGCATGTGATAATCCAAAAGGCATACGTTGATAAGCAAACGTACTCCAACGAGTAATAAAGGTGGTTTTATATTTATCTACCCTCTTAACCTTGATTTGATTGTAACCAGAAAAACCGTCAAGTAAGGACATCATTTGTGACCCTGCCACTTGCTGCAAAATCATTTCCATGTTCGGTAGAGGAAAGTGATCTTTTATACTAGCTTGATTTAATGCGTGAAAATCAACGCATAATCTGATCTGACCAGTTGATTTCCGAACAGGAACCAAATTTGAAACCCATTCAGAATATTTGACTGGAAAGATGATCCCAACCTTCAAGAGTTTTTCCAACTCCTTTAGAATAGTTGCTTCCAGTGCAGGGTTGATAGGTCTTTGTTTTTGCCTTACTGGTTTTATGCCTTCCTTGATGGGGATAGCATGTTTTATAAGACTAGGATCAAAACCACAAAGATCCTCATAAGACCAAGCAAAAACATCTTGAAATTCACCAAGTAGCTTGGCAAACTTCATTTTTTCTTCATCAGAACATTGGGCACCTATTTTAACATTCTTTGGAGACTCGGGTGTCCCAATGTTCAAAAAGATGGTTTCACTCACCTTCCTTTTTAACTCCTCTTCTTTTTGTTTCTCTTTATTGTGTACATCACTCGATGAAAACGAACTTTCTAGGGGAGTCAATCCTTTAGTAATCTTGTCATCTTCTATGGATATAATTTCCTTGGGATTAAAAGACTCATTTTGAATGAAAGCACAAATGCTCTCATTGTTAGGGAAGACCTGCCAAGATTCTATATTTCCAGGGATATGCGAACGATATAGAGATTGAAAAGTACAATCAGTTCTATGTGGCAGAATTTGTCCAGTAGGAGAGGATGCAAAAACAGCTAACCGATTAGCCATTGAGTTCAATTCCCTCTTAACATGAGTGATGTTGAAATATAATAGGTTCGAGATAAGTTCCCAAACAGTTTGGGTGTATCATTTCATCAACTTGCTGCTAGGGGAGTAAATCTTACGTAGAAGGTTCCAAACAAGCTCGGAGTCCCAAAAAACTGAAAGGTGACCAAAGCCAAGATTATAGGCATTTTCAATGCCTAGTAATAAAGCTTTGAATTCAGTGACATTGTTCGTGCAAGCAAACTCCAATCTATAAGAAAATATATGGATTTTTCCTACAGGAGAAATCAAGACAATGTCAGCTCCATTTCCTTCATTTGAGCATGAACCATCAAAGTGCATGTGCCACATACCATCATTCAAATTGATTTGTTCCAAGGGAATGTTATCCTCCTTAGCAAATATTGAATACACTCATAGGTCCTCTTCGATATATTTTACATTAGCTTGTGGGACACTCTCTATGTAAGGTGAAATCCTTCCCTCTCTAAGGACTATAATTTTTTTACCATTCCGAGGAACGGATAAATGTGTTCCGTCGAGTGAGAGGTATCCACTTGTTAAAGCTTGCCAATCTCTTCCCAATATGATTGAGTAATTGATTATTGGCATATCAATTACCTGAATACTAAGGGTTGTCCTTATTTCAAGGTGCACAAAACTAAGGTCACATCTTTAATATCACCTATGGTCGTTTGTTGTAGACTCTTATAGGAGAGCATGCTTCTAGCGTTTTCATTGGTACAAAACAAGCCTAGCTCTTCCATAATAATCTTTGGCATCACACTTGGGCCTGAACTACCATCAATGAGGCAACAATGGGCGATTTTATCCATAATTTTTACAGAAATATAAAAAGGGGCATTTTTTTATAGGGTATCTAAAGTTATGTACACCTACTTTATTTACAGACGAATCCTCTTCATTCACCTCTTTAGAGAGGTTGGCTACAATGGAATCCTTTCCTTCCATGAATTGTTTCAGATGCCATTGTTATTTAGGGACAGCAACCATGTCCAAAAGGGTAGCCTCTGCTTTAATGCTGGTCAACTGATTTGGAATATTGTATTTGGAAGAGGGGAGAGGGGGAGTTGTTTCTTGACTGTCAGGAACCTTAGGAACCTGAACAGTAACAGTTGGTGAAGATGAGCTTGGGCTAGGAGAATTGCGGGGAGGATCATATTTGCCTTTGGGAGGGTAGGATTTGTTCCTAGTATTGATGATCATGACATCTTCTGGCTCTGCAAATTCTAGGACAGCGATGGTAGTTTATGGTCTCTTACCTAATATATTATCTCCAGCACTCTTCCTTACTTCACATGTGGCCTCCTCGTGGTGTTCCTCGCAAAAGTTACACCAACTTCGGGGCAGGATATCTTTAGGCTGAAAATTATTTTCAATTGGATTCCTAAAGGGGGGTGCAGAAGAGGATGAAGCTTCAGGGGTAAGAGGGGAGACAGTTCCATTTCGCTCATATGCTATCATATGATTATTCATATCTTATACTAGCTGTAAGAGGGTGAACATGTCTGTCTATTTAACTGATTCTCCCTGGGGAAGACTTGTTCTTTCAAGTTGTTCTTCATACTCTAAACAAGTATGCAGAGCGAAACCGAGATTATCAATGGATTTTTCCTCAAGCCTATGACGATAGGGGGAAGGTAATGCATTGTAATAATGCATGAAATCGGCTTGGTTCTGAGGTTGAATGAGTTCAGGGATTTGATTGTATAACTTAGTGAAACGCAAGTTGAAGGACTTGATGGTCTCACCATCCTTATAGGCGATGTTATTGTACTCCCGTAACTGCTCAGCTGGGCTTTTAGATTGCCCATAGGTGGATCTAAACCAATAAACTAAATCCTCCCAAGTATATAGAATATTAGGAGGAAGGTCAAAGAAATCGGCCACAGCCTTTCCTTCCAATGAATTAACGAATAAGCACATGCAAGTATCGTTGTCATTGGCCCCTATGTTGTGACAAGCATTATAAAATTTCACCAGGTGTTCATTTGTAGTGACAGTGTTATTTCCCAAAAACCTAGGGAGATGCTCTTTGAATTTAGGAAGTGGACGAATAGCAGGTGCTAGGTTAAGAGGAGAGGACACATGCCATAGTGTGGTCGTGGCGACTTCTTCAAACTGAAAAAGTCCATACTTTTTAATGACTTTGGTGGGATTGGTGGTAGATTGGACAGGGATATGGTGGCTATATAAGCTACCAATCACTGATGATGATGAAGACTGAGAGGAGGAAGCACTTCCAGTGCCACCAGATCCACCACTAGATGCCATCTTGTGGATGATAGATGAGGGATAAAAAGACGAATTGGATGAATCATACAAAGTTCTCCTTAGAGCACTTTGTTGGGTTGACAACACAACGTTCCTTCTTCCTATTTCAGCAATAGGATTAATTTCAGGTGATAAGCCTCTTCTTCTTATAGAAACACGAGAGTCTAAGGACATGAAAGTAAGGCCAAAACTGAAGGATCACGAAGGTTACTATTGATTTATAGGTTGTCTATGTCTAGCTTCCCAACGTTCTTGGGCACTAATATCTCATTCAATTGCTTCCCATGAATGATTAAGCTCAGCACGAGTATTGGCAGTGTCTAAAATGGTGTTGAACAGATTCAAAGCAATGCTCGTCTGATCTTGAATATCGGGCTCAATATTAGGTTGCCTTGCAACAGGCACAGCCATTAAGAAATAAAACAGTCAAAGAATTAATATCAAAAAAATAGATGTATTCGATGCTAATCAAGCATATAACTTAACCAGAGAGATATTGAATATCTCCCCAGTATGGTCGCTAAATAAATGTTGAGGAAAAGATATGAAATGATCTTACTCGGATATTTTCAGATTCTGCTTGGCTAAATCAAAATAGACAGGAATATCACCCTATGTTTATAGCCATCAAAATTAAAATCCTAACTCACAAGTATCAATTACAAGTGCTTAGGATGGTTTTTTACAAATAAAAGCTTGCTGAAAAATTCATTTTTATGTAATTTTCTGAATATGTCAGATGCTGAAATAAATATAGAGACAAAAGTAAAAAAATACCAAGTCAATAATCAACACATGTGAGACATAAAGCAATCCTCTATTTCATTCCAATTCATCAAAGAATCGTTCTCTTTACAAAAATTTCCTGAGAAAGTTTTGGACCAAAGTTAAACTTAGACGTCCCCGATGAAACATACAAAAGGACTTCTGACAGAAAATCAAAAACTGAACTTGAAAAGCTGGATCAGCTTGCCACAGATTGTTGCCCACTAGACTCTGCACAATAGCCTTTGTTAGTCAAGAAAACTAATTCACAAACAGACAAGTCTACATAGACTATCAAAGATAGATCAGCACCTCTGAAAAACAAGTGTCTGAATGATGTAATTCAGCCTTGAATCTTGTTGTCTACAATAAGACCCTGCTATCATAAAAAAGAATTAGGCTTCTAATGAATTAAGGAATGAATGAAAATTGAATTATCTCAACAAGAACTCAAGAGAAAACCTTAGTATGCTTCTCCTTATATTCTCCCCTTGTTCATTCCTTTCCTTTTGTCTTTAAGCAAATTAGAATTGGTTGAAGTAGTTGAAATACTTCATTAGTTAGGGGGAAAAGTAATAAATCATAATAAGGGTTTTTTAAATAAATAATAACTAGTAGGTGAGACCCCTTGTGACTCCCCTTTAGCTTTTAACAATCATAACACAACTAGTTAATTAAACAAAAACATCCCTCCTTGTGACTCCCATCATCACATTCATGTTTGACAATTTATCTCATTGATATTTGAAATTATTTTCAAAATATATTACTCATATATCCAAAAATAGCATGCTGTCCAAAATTTCTGAAGTCAATTGTTCTCAAAAATAAATAAATAAATAAAACTTAAAATCCATATTTCCCACTCTGAGATGCAATCCTTCCCTTGTTTCTATTGTCACCTTTTGATCTCTCTGAATCTGCCTTTGGCTGTGCTGAGCCTTTAGACCTAATCTCGCTTATCACATGAGAGAAATCATCCCTCAAATGCATCCGAGAGGACACGGGTTTATCGGAGCCATTGGGGGGTGAGGAAGGGGTAGCGATGGCTTTTCCTTTGTCAGGGGCATGGTGGGCCTCGGATTTCAACCTTTTTCTAGCATGGGAAGACTGAACTGGTGAGTGGGCAGGGGCAGCTTGGACAATTTGATTGATAGGCAAAGGAGCAGGTAAAGACAAATTGGGACAGCCACGATGTTGGGAGACTATCGAGTGGACAATCTCTTGCCATCTGTCGTTTTCAGGAACCTTAGGTTGCAATGAGACATGAGGGGGCATGGGAATACCAGGGGCTTGTGGAGCTTGAAAGGGAGGCCTTTCAAGCCTAGGTTGGACCACTCCTTGCCCAATCCAATTGAAAAACCCAGCATGAAATAGTTGGCCTAACTCTTGCGAGTCAACATCAAAGTGAATGGAGAATCTTGGCCTTCTAGGGCCCCTGTTCCAATTACCTCTTCCTTGGTTACCTCTATCATGGCTACCTCAGCTGAAAAAGCTCATTCATGTATGCATGATTGATTAGAAAATAGTTTCTTTAACAACCATACATGACAACTCTTTTAAAATATGAAATAAATTTTGGCTCAGCAACATATCAGACTCATGCAATCTAATCCATACAAATTGTTTAATCGTTGTCAATGAGCAGGGGGTGAACAAGGGTTCTGGGATATGCGAGGGGTTTGTATTGAGCGAAAAATGTTAAAATGAAGGGGAAAATAACATGGTTACTGCTCACAGACAACAAAAAATCAACTGAAATGTAAACCAAAGAACATATCATTGTAATCCATCCATGTGATCTTAAACTGTCACAATACAGAGCTCCTCTTAACTGTAATTAAATTTTAGGAACAGGGAGTGAGTAATGAATATGGGAAGGTGAGGGGATTGTAATTAGCGAAAAGTGAAATAATGATAGGGTAGAAGAGCAGATATTGTTCATAAGATTAATTAAGTAATCCATAAAACCATTATGTGGTCAATGCAACTAACCAACACTAACCAATTGTTGTGATCAATTAACAATTATTGTGTGTATAATTTAACCACTTATGTGTGTTAAACTTGCTCATTGTTCACTTTTAAATCCTTAACGCTTCCAATTACACAATGCCATTATAGTCAAAATAATATGCTTTCCAAACAACCTATATAAAGAATCTTATTTCCTTTCATTTCTGCTTTTAAACATTTAAACAATCCCAATGAACACACAGTCATTTGCATTGACTCTGTTCAGCATCCAAACCATCAACCACTGTCTACAAATAAATTCTTCAAATCAAACACAGACACAATCTCTTTAAAAATCGTGCCTAATTCCATTCCTTTAGTCAATTTAACATTTAAATTGTAATGAAACCATACAGTTACAAAACCCGTGCCCATCTTTGATATGATACATGATATACATAAAACATATACAGTAGACAGCCAAGTCACAAATATCACAGTTTTAATTTTCAATAATCTTGATTGACAATTAAAACACACAGTAACAGCAACCATCACTTAACCTATATCATGTTCTAGGAAACACACAACCCAGAGCATAGAGCAAAGAGGCATACTCCTAATCAACCATAAAACAATGTTGAGTTAACAATCTGACTGTTACAACACAAGAGGCAGCGACTGTATTGCCCACTTCATTTCTCGAATCAATCAATTAACCATGCTGAGCTATCAATTCAACTGTTAAAAAAAATAATGCAGTGACTAGATACCAAATAATCAAAATCACTGCCAATTCTAATAACAGAGACGAGCCAACAATAAACCATTGTCGACGATACTCCACCAACTCATAAAAATCAACAATATACCCGACAGGATATAACTGGCTCCATTTATTAAAAACAGGCTTTGAATAATCAAGGGTTCACTCTGTGGACCAACACAGGGAGACTGGAGTCGACCACCAACAGCAGGTAAGAAACCTTCAAAACAATACGGTGGACACACAGGCCATATTACCAATAACTTCGCAGACAGGGTGACAATTCACGAGATAGGAAAGACTATGAACAGAGGAGCAGAGGCTTCTTATAATAACACTAAGAACACGCAGGTCATAACCCTCGTGGTTTTCCCAATCAACCCGCATAATGTTGATATAAAAATAGAGCCACGAAATAACAACCAAACCTAAAGCAAGCATCTTGGCATAATAGCCACCCAAGCCAATTGTACGAAAACCACAATCATACACGAACCCATACCCTGGTGAAACAATATGCAGTGACACAAGGTGGTTCGAAATCAAACCTAGCAACCCCATAACATCCATACGACAAGGCATGGTAACAAGAACTATGTGGAGACAGTCGTTCAAGTCTGGACCGAATGAACCCTCCAAGAAAACTCATAAGGACAACAGAGAGCCTTCATGGCTTCTACCACTCAGAATAATCAATGAAACTGTGACTTCAACCATCATTTTCCATTTGCAATGAAAACCACACAAACAACCATTCCAGAGAAATATCACAAGTTACATAGTTGCCAATGTCAAGAAAATCACATACCCACACATCACCGAGCCAATATCTATTTCATAACCAAAGCGGGTTCATGGATGGAGAAAAAGACATACCTGTAACCAAAAAGCCTTAAAAACACGATCTTGGCCAAGCAGTTCTTCCCTTGCTTGAAAATCGGAGCTTAACCACAGTGAAACACAATTGAACAATAGCCAAGCTAGGGTGACGGCCAGTGGGAGAGGTATGGAGTGATGTGCAGTAAATGCACGTCGCTTCCATCCTTTACTCATTCAATCACTTAGTACACGTCAACCAACCATTCCATTAATCCATTCAATTAATCCATGCATTGAAACCAACATCCATTACTTGCCTAATGTGCCACCCTATGTCACATTAACCATTACCAACCATACCATAACGCATATCACATGTGTTTTCATATAACTCAATAAATCATATAGCCACTAACTTTGTTAGCTAGGACTAACAACAATCCTTTAATTTCAATGCATATAGTGTAGCATAGTAGCATAGTTTAGTTTGTTCCTTAGATTTTTTCCATATTTATTTTTCCTTTTCATGACTAACATGTGTTTTGTGCAGGTGCAACATGTAACAGATCATGGCGCTAATAGCAATGTGGAAATAACAGTTCACATAAGCCCTCATGAGAATTTATAGTAACATAGCATGAATTATCTATCATCCATTTGTTGCGACTAGAACCAACATTTGAACATCAAATAAGAACCAGATCTGATCCTCCATTCTACAAGGGGGTCCCACCTACTAGTATTATATATATATCATTATCCTATAATAATAGGCTTTAGCAATACTTTGC
>JASDQU011400643.1:3538-44590 GCA_032191745.1 Picea mariana | reverse complement strand
TAGTGATTTTTTTACATTTAACATAAAATATATGAATAGAATACATTATTGAAAATTTTAAAAGAAAACTGAACTATATTGAAATATTATTGAGAACATATAATTCATAAAAATATTATAGAGAACATATAATTTATATTTTTTATAGGATGTTTTTCTTTGCCATGTTGTTGTTAGGTTGTTTTGTGATGATGGTTTCTTGGCATATGGGATGTTTTCTTGCTTCTTCCTTTTGTTTTTGTTAGAGTACAAGGTAGGTCAACAACAATGCTGGAAGTCATTACAATCATTCCTCCTAACCATGAGAGTTAAACCCAATTGACATATTTCCTTGCTTTCCTTATCCAACATTATGAAGAATATATTTGAGTTATTCCCCATCTCTCAAATATAAAACATACATCTTTGATTAAGATAATGTTTAATTTATTTTTTCAACAATAATTTTTGGAATAATAATTGCCTTATGTAAATTTCAAAGAGTGTTTATTGAATTTCATAAATAAATAAATACTTGATGAAAATTTTACATCTACATCTACAAATAAACAGATTATGACATTTTAAAAAATAGTAAATTTTCAATAAATTTTCTAAAAACAGTTTAAGATAATTTCTCACTAACATTTGTAATAATATTTACGAATATTCATATTTTATTTTTTTATAGTATTTTAATCACTTTTTTATACTTAAATAACAATTCTAATATCTCTAAATAAATACTTCTTGAGAGACAAAATGAATACTTCTTAAGAAATAAAATGTTTTGAATATTTACATTTTATTTTTTACAATACTTTAATCACTTCTTTATACTTAAATAACATTTCTAATATCTCTAAATAAATATTTCTTTAAAGACAAAGTATTTTGAAGTGTAAATAAATATTTCAGGACATTTACTTAAATATTTTTAAAATTTGAAATGTTTTTCAATAAATACTTCATGATATTTACTTAAATATTTCTAAATATTTAAGAGTTTCTAAAATTTGAAATATTCTTTTTCAAATGATTTTGAATTTTGTAATTTTTATAATAGTGTAGTTAGCTTTGTCTATTGTTCTCCAGGGGATTGTAATTTCAAAATTATATATATATATATATATATATATATATATATATATATATATATATATATTCATCCAATTTGTTATAATAGGGTTAACATAATTATTCCATCTTGTTAATATGGTTAATGTGAGTATGGATTGAATGAATTCCGTGACTATTAAGTACAATGCTTTAACACAAACAATATTCAACCCATAATTATTATGAAAATAATTATTATTTCATAATATGTAAGATAATCATTACTAACACTACTCAACTATGGATTTTGTGTTTCAAAACATTTCACCTCTATACAATTCAATATCATTACTTATACATGCATCAACATTAAAGAAAAACAATTTCATCTATAATTACTTTTTGATGATATGTAAGATAATCATTACCTACACCACTCAAATATGGATTTTGTATCTCAAAACATTGCACCCTCTATGAAATTCAATATCATTACCTACACATGAAACTCAATATCATTTCTTATACATGCAACACCATTGTACACTTTGTTTTATGTTTATTCTCAAAATAACTTTAAATCTACATTTTTCAAATTCCATATTTAATAAAACATACATACATTTTTTTTAAACTAACTTCAACATTCATCAAACTAAATACAATGTTATTTATATATTTTTTTATTTTTAAATTATTATTATTATTATTATTATTATTATATATATATATATATATAAGTTATTATTGTAATTATTTAACCATGATAATTTCCTTAATAATACAACTAGATGGGATACTTATTAATACCCATGTCCATATTCATAATTTAATTTTCTTAATAATGCAATTAGATGGAATACTTATTAATACCATGTCCATATCGAGTAATCCATACTTGATATTGGAATGCCCCTTTTAATGTATGCACACACAATTTGTGTGGAATGTAGAGATTATTATCTAATGAAGAAAACACATTATATTTTGAACTTTCTATTTTTTAATAATTAATGTGCACCTTTTGAGCGCCTTGTTTTATGGACTTGGTTTTATTTCTCATAATGTTTTGAGTGGATTTCCTATCTTGGAATGTAGAGATTATTATCTATTGAAGCAGATACATTATACTTGAAGTTTTCACTTTTAAATAATTAATGTGTGCACTTTTTGAGTGTCATGTTTTTATGAATTTTGTTTTATTTCTCATAAATGTTTAGAGTAGATTTTATAGTTTTATTTTGTGAAAATATTTTATTGAATTTTTTATTAAGTTTAATTATAACATAAATTATTAGATAATGAGTGGATTTTATTGTAACGTCCTCATCGTTAGGACTACAAACGAAGCATAAGTGTAATTTTTTTTTTTTTTTAGGAAGGAAGGTGACGATGATAACAGTTTGACCACACCACTGATGACGAACGCAAGCACGGAGTTCAGGCAACAAGAAACTATGCCACCACGCACAGGCACAAGGGAAACTAGGTGAAACATGCATAGAACAACAAGGAGGAACGACTACTTGCCCGACACAAAAAAGAAACTCCTACAATCTAAGGGACAACATCCCCTTCCTAACACAACGACCTTGACGAACAAGACTAGAACTTCAAGGCGCACAAACCAAACAAATGAAGGCATTCCACCCTTGCGCGAAAAGAAACTTACAACGCTCGACAACATCGACATAGAACACACCGACTCTAGCCAAGTTCTCGTTTGATGCTACCCAATAGGGCGCGCCATGATCCCCTCCTCAGGAATCATGTCATCCCCATATGAGAGATGCATCAATAACCTTGGCACCACACATCCTATCTAGACCAAAGACTCTAGATAAAGCTGACGCACTAGGAGGCAAAACAATTGACACAAGATTGCACCCACACCCCAAAAATAGGTCAATGAGACGCACGAGGACAAAAACAAGGAACACTATAACCAACACAAGACTTCGTAAACAACCCAACTGTTAATCACATCTAAAATAGTCAATACTGACCGTCTAATTTAACATCGATTATCAATCTAATAGTAAGTCAAATTTCAATTAGTCCACAATTTACAATTCTATATTAACATTAAATTCAACAAGTCTAAATTGCAATTAATTCAATATACACCAATCTAATTTAACATTAATGACAATCTAATTTGGCAATCCGAAATTAATCACTAAATTCCATCCCACTTAGTAATTAACCTCATAAACAATCATTAACAATATCAATGTACAAGCTACAATGATCACACTTGTTAGCGACATTAATTTATAAATTGCCATTAGGTTACCATCTAATTTAACATTAAAAGTGTATCAAGGAGCAATCTAAATCATAGTTTGGTGATGAATGTACCATCAACTTAACCTTAAATGAAAATCAATTTAGCGAGATTAATTAAGTAAATACTAACACTATAACCAAAGTTACATTCTAATTGAAAAGTCAGTTTAATAAATGTTACAACTAAAGGACAAGACTGTTCTAAATTAGTTAAAGGGTTGTCTAATCAATTTAAGGGCTGACTATTCAAGTGAAGAGGTTGTCTAAATATTCTAATCATTTGTTGTATAAAGTAAAAATAATTTCCATTGCTGCAACTACTCTGTACATTATACATGGGCTGTCAATTAATAACAAAAAGTGTGTAAATTGACAAGTCACCGGGCAATCTAAATATAACATGACCAGAATTAAAATGTGGTTTAATTGATTCATGCAATGACTGCCAATTAAAAGTGAAATGGAGAAAAATCGTAGAGAAGATACATGCAACTTTCATTGGGAAGATTGCAGAGATCCCCACCGAGTTTTGGTGGCCAAAACGCAGGGGTAAAGGTGTCACATCAACTTCAAGGTTACAATTGCTGATGGTAAAGTGTCACAACAAATCGTGTATGCCAACAACAGAATGGAACAATTAAACACAAGGTCTCATTTGGTAGAAAACACATTAGCATTGCCATTAAAGAAGGTCGTTGTACATTAAAGAAATGTAAATTTGCATTGCCATCAAATATAATTCATAAATGCCATTAATTAAATCGTATACACATTAATACCATTTCTTTTCACTTAACCAAGAATCAACCAAACACAGGCACAATATAGAAATTCTGATTTTACTCCAAGAGCATCTCGCTGTGAAAATGTCTTCAACGAATTTAAAAGCATAGAAAAAAAATAAAAACCGTAGCCCCAATGAGTGTAAGGGATGTCAATAGGAGGAAAATGTCAGCAGGTGAAAATGGTAATGACTCAGGCAGACATTAGATAACCTTGTCGACATTGAACAACTCGATCCCTCAAAGAAATTCATTGTCAATTCTATGAGGGTGTTGTTCAACATATCCCCAAATATATATTCATGTAATCTTATAAGCAAAGCATAATATATTTATGCTATCCCAATCCCAAATCCGAGTTATAAATATCTAAACAGTTAATGAAGATCATAGTTCTAACGATGGGTTGGTTAACAAAAATAACAGTCATTCTATAACAGAACACTGAGATTGCCAAAGTAAATGCAGAGATCCTCCCAATCGAGCATTGGGTAAATAGGATTCAATTGCAATCGATCAAGGGTAAAGTCATTGTAACAGAACCGGGTATTGGCTCGAAATTTCATGGTGTAAAATCTGTTGAAACCATGAGGAACGGGGTGAAAGCGGTGGTCTATTAGTAAAAAAACAATGCAGAGAATTTCCACTAAGACTAGGGAAAATCCATCAAAAAGACCACAGGCATTTTATCCACCCAAGCACTGAGAAATTTCAAGGTCATGCCATTAAAAATGTAAAAATAAAATCAACAAGCACAGAGATAGACCCTCAAAGGACAGAAAGATAAACCATAAGCAGATGTACTCAATCGATAGAAGGCACGAAAACCAATCAATCAACCAGGGACAATCAACAAAGGTAGACGATTGGAATGAACATCCTTCGCTCATCATCCATGCATAAAAAAGCAGGGCGTTTATATCCATAGGTATATTAACACTAAAGTGACGATCGTAGATCAGGCTCTCGGTCGACTGCTCAGGCGAGGAATGATGAGCCAGGGATAAAAGGAAAAAACAAACTGCTATCATCATAGATCAATAAACCATAGGGCGGTCAAGACATGCCGGGAATTGAAGGCCATGGGAATCAATCAACATCGAGCTAAAGGCTTTGGGGAAAAAAATTTCAGTCATCAACTAGAATGCTAAGACAATCATTTTCCTTACCCAATTAAACATGCAGAACTAAAAGAATAAATCATACTAACTATCTACCATGCAAAAATAAACGGAGTGTACCGTTGCGCAATCGCCCGCTATGAGTTGATGTACCGCATGCTTCATGCAACTCCCTCTTTCTGACCGATGAGACTTCACTGGTACCTCCTAGCCAACACTAGGGGTACTCTTCTCCCCCCTTAGCCCCCCTGAGTCGCAAAGGGGCCACACACACTAACTAGAGAATTAGCTAGCTCCCATCTTGCCTCGCAAGTCCAAGCTACCATTCCTTACCGAGCTGGGTATCCCAACTCCCACAAGATAAGTCAATCAAGTATAAATTTATGCAGCGTAACGTTACACAAATAGAAGACCCTCTTCATCCTTCTCCTCCCTCCATTATATAGAGTTTTGAAGTCCTTTACTTTCCCAAAATACCATTTAATTTAATGTTAAATGATTTAATTCATAAAAATCCTCCTCGTACATGTGTCGCCCATCCCCTTCATTCCTCCATAAATTAATTTCATTAATTAAATAATTACCGCTAAATCCCTCACTCACCTAAAGGCACTCCTAGAATCACGCCTAGGTGTCCCCATATCCCATTACAAGTTTTAATGAATTCCCCCCTTATTAATTTACTAGTCGAGTTTAAATTAGAAAGTTCTTAAATGTTAGATACCTTACTAAGTTAAACTAACTGCTTTTTCCTTCTGTTTCACCTTTCTTTTTATGTTTTCCATTTTTTCCTAGTTTCCTAATTATTTTAGATTTCCCTCTTTCCTTTTTTTTTTAACTCAAAAAGGCATGTGCAAAAATTTACCCTTTTTCCCTTTTTCTTTTTAATGAATAAATGTTTTAATTAGCATAATATAGTAAAGCAATTATTTCCCCTTTTTTAAAATTTTATCCCAAAAGATTTTTATAAATCAATTTAATTGTTTACCCCCTTCTTGTCACAAGATTAATGAAGATTATCGTTATTATATATATATATATATATATAGACAAATTTTTTATCACAAGTAAAATTTAGACCTAGACTTTATTTTCCTAGGTTGGGCGACATTTTATTAGGTGAAAAGTTTTAAATCTTCCTTAACAGGTTATTCGTCCTAAATCCTTCTAGGTTTATCCAAATATTGAATAACAACGCGACGTGCCCTTCAGAACACACTAAGTGCTCCAAGGGTGACACTCGCCTCTTTTTGTTTCTCTTGCGCGACGTGCCCTTCAGGACACACTACGTGCTCCAAGGGTGCCACTCGCCTCTTGACTAACCTGGTAGACATAAAAAAAACCTGGAGTCAATACTCCTCCAGGTGATCTTGTGGGAGACTAAGGGCCTCTAAGGAATAAGGCCCCTACCTTATTGTGCACCCCTTAGAATCATTGTGAGAGAGTGTTGCAGTCGGCCCTCGTAGCATCGTGGGTATTCTCATACTAGGTAGTAGTTAACCAACAGTTCGAGCCACGGTGGGAGTGCTAGTAGTCTGTGGTAGGGCTGTTTTGCACACCTCTCCCTCAACGTATCTAGTAGTCATGCATGACCCCTCTACTCCACATGTGAGTCTGGTCAACAAGCTATCGTCAGCCTGCATCATCAACGAATCATGTCAGAAATATATCCATATCATATCATCTAATCAGATGCACTAATATCACATATAAAACAATCAAAGCCCAATGGTTCACTCCCTGACTCGATCCGAAGTCCAAGAGGTTCCATCAATGCCTCTACATCCTCGAGGTCCAAAATCCTACACACACAGTAAAACCGAGTCAATAGCACCTGTCTAAGCCAATGCAACAAAACAACATGTCATCAACCCATAACGCCTCATAATCAAAATCAAATGTTTAATAGTATAATAATCTGGATCACTTGCAAGCAATTGTCCTGAAAGAATTAGTTCACTCAATGTGCGCAAGAGCGGGATGTTACATACCCCCTCTTGGTCTAAAATTCATCCCGAAGTTTCACAGTATAAGTGTCGAAATAATGTGTATCACAGTATCATAAGTCTATCTATAAAAAAAGAATGGAAACTGTTGGTGCATATCATATGTGTCCTCTTAGGTCACCGAGTGTGGACTATAGTTGTCCCACTAGACCTTGACCTGATCTACTGTTCGACGATGTAGCTGACAAACACAGTGATCCAAGATGTGGATCGACTTAGGTGTGAGCACCCCCTCGTTCGATACATGCAAGGAACTCATGTCAATAACATGTGTAGGAGCACTAATATAATGTATCAAAACAGAGACGTGGAAAACATCATGCATATGCCTCAAAGAAATAGGAAAGGCTAGCTGGTAGGCCACGAGCCCCTTTCTCTCCACAATCTCAAAAGGTCCCACAAACCTAGGAGAGAGTTCATCTCCCCTTCCAAACTTGATCAAACTCTTATGCAGTTTTACCCACAAGAAGACTCGATCACCAACCTCGTCACTATGGTCGACACGGTGCACATCGACATAACTCTTCTGTCGATCCTGCGCTTCTTTAATCCTTTGTCTTATTGTTTTCATTTTCTCTTTCATTTCTTAGATCACTTTTGGTCCCACCAGGATCCTATCCTCAATTCGATCCCAACTCAAAGGTGTCTGACACGGTCGCCGATAAAGAAACTCGAAACACACCATCTTAATGGTTCTTTGGTAACTGTTGTTATAAGCGAATTCCACCGGTGGCAAGAATTCTTCCCAACACTTTTGTTGGTCCATCACGTACATGCACAACATGCCCTCCAAGGTCTGGTTTTTTCATTCATTCTGCCCATCAGTCTCCGAGTGATACGCAATACTAAAATTAAGTTGGGTTCCCAAGGCCTCTTGGAAACTCGTCCAAAATCATCCATTCAACATTGATCCTCAATCAGATATAATCCTCTTAGGCACGCCATGCTGCCTCACAATCTCACTGATGAAAAATATTGCTATGTCAGGTGCCTGATACCTCGTACACACAGGAATAAAGTGTGCACTCTTCATCAGAGTGTCTACTACTACGAAAATCGAGTCATGTCTCCTTGCCGTCAGTGGAAATCCAACAATTAAATCCATCAAAATAACCTCCCATTTTGATTCTGAAATAGCGTCTGGCTATATTAATCCTGTTGGATATCTATGTTCAGCCTTTACCTGCTGACATTCTAGATACCTGGACACATAGTTAACAATGTCAACCTTCATTCCCTTCCAAAAGAATAAGGGTTTAAGGTCTACCTTGATCTTTCTGACTCCTGGGTGAGCCACATATACTACTCTATGAGCCTCGCTTAGGATCAAGATCCTCAACTCGTCGTTAGGTGGTACGTAAATCCAATTTTTAAGCCTCAATAATCCATCATCATCAAACATAAATCCTTCAAATCTTGGTACCATCATTGTGTTTTGTCCGATAAAACCCTCGACCTCTTTGTACCAGTCATTGTTACGATATAAAGTTAGAATATTTTCATGTAGATTCATCTGAAGAGGAAACACCAAAAAGATGCATGGTCTCTGACTCAATGCATCTTCCACTCGGTTCACTGTTCCTTTTATGCAAGTAATCTCAAAGTCGTACTCGCTAAGTAATTCCAACCAACTTCATTGTCGCGCGTTCAGGTCACTTTGCATAAAGATGTGTTGTAGTCCACAGTGGTCCATCTTTAGTTCAAATTTTCTTCCAACAAGGTAGTGTCTCCAAACCTTCAAGGCATATATGATGGCTAACAACTCCAAATCATGCGTCATGTAGTTCTCTTCATGCCTTCTTAGTTTCCTCTAGATGTAAGTGATCACTCGACTGTCTTGCATCAAGACTCTGCCTAAGCCTTCCTTGGATGCGTCAGTGCGTACCAAGAAGTCTGCATCCATGTCAAGGACCTTTAGTATTGGTGCTGTTGTCAATAGCTCATTGAGCCTCCGAAATGCTTCCACGCATTTCTCGGTCCAAACAAACTTCTTTCTCTTCTTCTGCAATTTCATGATAGGTTTTTCTATCTTTGAAAATCCCTCAACGAATCGGCGATAGTATCATGCTAAACCCATGAAGCTACGTACTTCTCAGACATTTGTCAGCACAGACCATTCCATAATAGCCTCGACCTTCGCTGGATCCACGACGATACCTTCACCGAAGATGACATGCCCTAAGTAGTGAATCATTGATTGATAAAATGAGCATTTGGAAAAATTCCTATACAATTTGTGCTCTCGCAAACACTATAGTACCAAGAACAAGTGCTCGTCATGATCCTCCATCATCCGAGAGTAAATAAACATATCGTCAATGAATACTTGGATGAACCTGTCCAAGTACTCATGGAACACCCCATTCATCAAACTCATAAATACCCCTGGGGAGTTTGTCAGTCCAAACGGTAAAATAGTAGACTCGTAATGTCCAAACCTCATCTTAAAGGCGGTCTTAGGGAAATCATACTCCTTGATCCATAACTTGTAATACCCTAATCGCAAATCGATCTTTAAGAACATTGTCACACCCTTCATCTGATCAAATAGATCATCTATCGTCGGCAATAGATATTGATTCTTGATCGTTGCCTTGTTCAATTGATGGTAATCAATGGAGAGCCTTGACAACCCATCCTTCTTTCATATGAAAATATTAGGTGCACCCCACGGTGACACACTTGGACGTATTAGTCCTAGGTCCAACAATTATTTCAGTTGCATTCTCAACTCTTGTAATTCTAGGGTTGAAATCTGATAAGGCGTTCTCTCTATTGGTTTAGACCTCGGTTTTAGGTCTATAGTGAACTCCAATTCCCTCTCCATTGACATCTGAGGTAAATCCTCTGGGAAGAGGTCTGCAAACTCTCTCACCATAGGAAAGTGTTCTAGACCTTCCGCTACTCCCTTCTCATTTAACACAAGGATCGCATAAAGCTTACATCCCTTGCGCATGCTCTTCCTCAGCTGCAAGGAAGATATGAAACTCAGGGAAACTCCATGGTTCTTTCCTACAATCATTTGTCTCTGTCCCTCTTCATCAACCAAGCTCAACCGTTTCGTCTTACAGTTGAGTATCACCTCATGTGATTCCAACTAGTCCATACCGATCACGATGTCATAAGATCCTAAGATCGTGACGTACAGGTTGGCCCTGGTGTCAAACTCTACCAGGTTGAGGATACAGCCTGTAACCTTTCCTCCAACCTTCTGTTTGGCTCCCGAAGCCATCTCTATGAATCTAAACTCATCCTATTCGACTGCCTTTACCTTAATCCTTTTTAGCATCGCATCAGAAATGAAACTCTCGGTAGCACCAGGATCTATCAAAATACTAAGGGTCTGGTCAGAGACAATACCTGACGTCTTGAGCACAGTCAACTGGTGCTCTTCTTGGCAGTTATTCATCACTACATGAATCCGATGAGCCTTGGATATATCTCCCATGGTAGTGGGTCCAACTAATCCAAATTCTCTAGTCCTCTCTATAGGGCAGTCGCACTAATAGTGTGGCTCCCCACATGTCCAACACCCCTTCTTCAGTCCAGTAATCTTGGTACCAGAAGTAGAAGATGACGACCCCCCATCTTGGAATCCCGATATGTTCTGTTGAACATGCATAAAATGTTGTTTCTATGGTCGACATTGTTGCTGATGTTGTGGTCACCAATAAGGTGTCCGCTGCTGAGGCATCGATCGTCGAGGTGTAGTGAAAGTGGACCCCCTTTGGAAGCCACGATATCCTGACATATGTATAGCTAGTGTCTGATGCTGTTGCGCTCCAGATGACACCTGCCCTATTGGTCTCGCTGGAGTCCTACTCTAACCCCCGCTGATAAGCTCCTCCTCTGCTATGAGGTCCTTCTAGATGACATCATGCAAGGTCTGAGGCATCAAAATCTTAACCTTTGCATGTATGTTGCCATTACGGTTGAACACGAACGTGTTGACCTTAAGTTTCTCAATATTAAGATGTGGAGCATACCGAAGAAGCTCCATAAAATGAGCCTCATACTCGGGCACCATATGGTTGTCCTGTCGTAAGGCATTGAACTCGTTGAGTTGATGCTCAATGAATTTCTCTGATAGGTAACTCTCTCGGAACTGTTCCTCGAATAGTTCCCATAACATATCTTCAATGACCATGTTTAGTTGTGGCAGGAGCATCTTCCACCATAGAAGAGCACTCCCCTTAAGTTGAAATACCACCATGCAGACCTTCATGTTGGAGGTATAGTCGTGAAGTGCAAAGCACATTGCCATATTCTCCAACCATGCCTCAACAACTACGCCGTCCGGGGCACCAAAGAACTTGGGAAATTTGAACTTCTTGAGTTCATGGTGAATTCTACTAGTACCAACCAGAGTGTGCGGTGGAGCCTTAGGGGGTGCCGACGCCCTGGCCTCATCTCTGTCCAAATGGCTGATCAGTTTCTCAGACATCCGATGAAAATACCTCAAGATTCCAAACACATCACCCACTGATATATGCTCCTTCCTGACAACCTTTTCGTCTCCGTGGGGGTTATACCTCTCAGGCGTGGATGCTACTAGAGGCGTCGTGCCTCCTCTCCTAACACCCCGTTGACTGCCTCTGCGACATCCTCTAACCATGATTACCTGCATGAATACAAGTCAACTTAATTAGCAAATTATAATAAAGTTTCATGTCAACAAAAGTCGTAGTGATCCCAAGTCGCAGGTTGAACCTCACTTTGATACCATATGTAACGTCCCCATCGTTAATACTACAAGTGAAGCATAATTTCATTTTTTTTTTGTTTTTAGGAAGGAAGGCGACAGCGACAACAGTTTGACCACACCATTGATGACAAACGCAAGCACGTAGTCCATGTAATAGGCTACTATGACACTGTGCACAGACACAAGGGAAACTGGGCAAAACATGCATAGAACAACAAGAAGGAATGACTACCCGCCCGATGCAAACAAGACACCCCTACAAGCTAAGGGACAACATCCCCTTCCCAACACAATGACCTTGATGAACAATACTAGAACCTCAAGGCGCACGAACCAAACGCATGAAGGTGTTCCACCCTTGTGCCAAAAGCAACTTACAATGCTTGACAACACCCACAAAGAATGCACTGATTCCAGCCAAGTTCTTGTTTGACACTAACCAATAGGACGCACCATGATCCCCTCCTCAGGAATCATGTCGTCCCTAGGTGACAGATGCGTCAATAACCTTGGCACCACACATTCTATCTGGACCGAGGACTCTAGATAAATCTGACGCGCTGGGAGGTGAAACAATTGACACAAGACTGCACCCACACCCCAACAATAGGTTAACGAGATGCATGAAGAAGGCAACAAGGAAGATGCTAACCAACACAAGACTTCATCAACAACCCAACTGTTAATCACGTATAAAATAGTTAATAATAAACATCTAATTGTAAAATCCCGCTCTAGCGCACTGAGAAAACTTATTCTTTGAGGACACTTGCTCGTAAGTGATCTAGACTATTATGATATTAAAACATTTGTCCTTGATTATGATGCGTTATGGTATATGACATGATGTTTTACTTCTTTGACATAGACAGGTGCTATTGACTCAGTTTTACTGAGTGTGCAGGGTTTTGGACCTTGAGGATGCAGAGGCATCGAGGGAACCCCTTGGAATCTGGATTGAGTCAGGGAGTGTGCTATTTGGGTTGATTTATTTACTGTGATATTACATTGATTTGATGATATGATGTGGACATGTTCTGGCATGATTGTTGATGATGAAGGCTGACGATAGCTTGCCGACCAGACTCACATATGGAGTAAAGGGGCCACACATGATTACGAGAGAGTTTGAGGGAGAGATGTGGACAACAACCCTGCCATAGCCTACTATCACTCGCGCCATGGCTCGAACTGTAGGTTAACGATTACCTAGTTCAAGAGGATCCATGATGCCGTGATGGTAGACTATGATAGTAGCTCACGATGATTATAAGGGGCGAGCAATAAGGTGGGGGCCTTATTCCTTAAAATCCCTTAGTCTCCCACAAGTTCACCTGGTGGAGTGTTGAATCCAGGGGTTATTGATGTCTACCAATCAGTCAAGAGGCAAGTGGCACCCTTGAAGCACATGGTGCATCCTGAAGGGCACGTCATGCAAAGGAAACACTAGAGGCGAGTGGAACCCTTGGAGCATGTAGTGCGTCCTAAAGGGAACATCACGTTGATGATGATGAAGGAACAAACCTAGATGGCCCTAAGATATTTAACACATTAAGAAATTCTTAAACAACTTCCCTAATTAAATGTCGCCCAGTTCAGAATCTAAGTCCTAAGTCTAAAACTTCTATAGGGTAAAATTTTGTCTAACCTTAAGAAAAAGACCCTATAAAAATAAAAATAAAAATTAAACTAAAAACCACTTAAGTAATAGTTTTGGTCTTCATAAAATTTTGGGGGTAAAATGAAGAGAGTAAGAATTTAATTAAAATTAGTGGATTTAAAATTGTAAAGAAGAATTTAATTGTTTAACTTGTGAAAGTGTAAAATATATTAAATTATTAATAAAAGGGAAAAGAGGTTAATTGGCGCAACTGGCATTTTGGCTCTAATAAAAAGGGAATAGAAGGGAATAATAAAAATTAGGAAACTAAGGAATGGAGGAAACATAAAAAGGGAAAGAGGGGAACTTATGGTAAAAAGCGAGGTCAACATAGTAAAGAATATGCAATTAAGAACCTTCTAAATTGAACTAAATTAGCAACTTCATTTTTCGGGATGCCGCCAGAAAGGGAATTGGAGTTTACCATAGACCTAAAATTGGGGACTGAATTGATAGAAAGGACTCCTTATCGGATGTCGACCCTGGAGTTACAAGAGTTGAAAATGCAACTGAAGGAGTTCCTAGACCTAGGACTGATACATCTTAGTGTGTCACCATGGGGTGCACCGATTATTTTCATACGAAAGAAGGATGGATCGTGGAGGCTTTGCATTGACTATCGTCAACTGAACAAGGCCACGATCAAGAATTAGTATCCCTTGCCGAGAATTGATGATCTATTCGATCAAATGAAGGGTGCGACGATGTTCTCCAAGATTGATTTGCGATCAGGATATCACCAGTTGCGGATCAAGGAGGATGACGTCCCTAATACCGCCTTTAAGATGAGGTTTGGACACTACGAGTTTACTATTTTACCGTTTGGACTGACAAACGCCCCAGGGGTATTTATGAGTTTGATGAACGAGGTGTTTCGCGAGTACTTGGACAAGTTCGTCCATGTATTCATTGATGATATTTTGATCTACTATCGGACGACGGAGGATCATGACAAGCACTTGCGCTTGGTAGTACAGTGTCTACGAGAGCACAAATTGTTTGGGAAGTTTTACAAATGCTCTTTTTATCAATCGAGGATTCACTACTTAGGGCATGTCGTCTCCGACGAAGGCATCATCGTGGATCTAGCCAAGGTTGAGGCTATTATGGAATGGCCTGCGCCGACGAATGTCACAGAAGTGCGTATCTTTATGGATTTAGCAGGATACTATTGACAGTTTGTCGAGGGATTTTCGAAGATAGCAAATCCGATCACGGAATTGCAGAAGAAAAACAAGAAGTTTTTTTGGACCGAGAAATGCGCGGAAGAATTTCGAAGGCTTAAGGAGTTGTTGACATCAGCGCCGATACTAAAGGTCCCTGACATGGATGTAGACTTGTTGGTATGCACTAACGCATCCAAGGAAGGTTTAGGTAGAGTTTTGATGCAAGATAGACGAGTGATTGCATACATTTCAAGGAAACTGAGAAGGCATGAGTAGAACTATGAGACGCACGATTTGGAGTTATTATCCATCGTATATGCCTTGAAGGTTTGGAGACACTACCTTGTTGGATGAAAATTTGAACTAAAGACTGATCATTGTGGACTACAACACCTTTTTACACAAAGTGACCTGAACGCGTGACAATGGTGTTGGTCGGAATTGCTTAGTGAGTACGACTTTGAGATTACTTACATAAAGGGAATAGTGAACTGAGTGGTGGATGCTTTGAGTCAAAGACCACAGATCTTTTCAGTGTTGCCGCTCCAGACAAATCTACATGAGAATATTCTCACTTTACAACGTGACGATGACTGGTACAAAGAGGTCGAGGGTTTTATCGGACAAAACAAAATGATGGTACCACGATACGAGGGATTTTCATTTGATAGCGATGGTTTATTGAGATTTAAAAGTTGGATTTACGTACCGCCAAACGACGAGTTGAGGATGTTGATCCTGAGCGAGGCTCATAGAGCAGTTTATATGGCTCACCCGAGAGTCACGAAGATGAGGGAAGACCTTAAACCCTTATTCTTCTGGAAGGGAATGAAGGCCGACATAGTCAACTGTGTGGCCAGATGTCTAGAGTGTCAGCAGGTAAAGGTTAAACATAGACACCCAGCAGGATTACTTCAACCACATGCCATCCCGGAATCGAAATGGGAGGTTATTTCGATGGATTTTATTGTTGGATTGCCACTGATGGCAAGGAGACATGACTCAATTTTTGTAGTAGTAGACACTTTGACGAAGAGTGCTCACTTTATTCCTGTGCGTATGACATATCAGGCACCTGACATTGCTAGAGTTTTCATCAATGAGATTGTGAGGCTGCATGGCGTGCCTAAGAGGATTATATCCGATCGAGGATCGGTGTTTACTGGATGATTTTGGACGAGTTTCCAAGAGGCCTTGGGAACCCAACTTAACTTTAGTACTTCATATCACCTGGAGACTGACGGACAGACAGAACGAATGAACCAAACCTTGGAGAACATATTGCGCATGTACGTGATGGACCAACAAAAGCGTTGGGAAGAATTCTTTCCACTAATAGAGTTTTCTTACAACAACAGTTACCATAGCACCATTAAGATGGCGCCTTTCGAGTTTCTTTACGGGAGACCATGTCGGACGCCCTTGAGTTGGGATCGGCTTGAGGATAGGGTCCTGGTGGGACCATAAGTGATCCAAGAAATGGAAGAGAAAATGCAAACCATAAGACAAAGGATTAAAGAAGCGCAGGATCGACAGAAGAATTATGCCGATGTGCACATTGTCGACTGTAGTTACGAGGTCGGCGATAGAGTCTTCTTGCGGGTTAAACCACATAAGAGTTCGATCAAGTTTAGAAAGGGAGATAAACTCTCTCCTAGGTTCGTGGGACCTTTCGATATTGTGGAGAGAAAGGGGCCCGTGGCCTATCGACTAGCCTTGCCTGATTCTTTGAGGTGTATGCATGATGTTTTTCATGTATCTGTTTTGAGACATTATATTAGTGATCCTACACGTGATTGACATGAGTTCCTTGCAGGTATCAGAAGAGGGAGTGCTCATGGCTGAGCCAGTCCGCATCTTAGATCATCGTGTTCGACAATTATGATGTCGAACGGTAGACCAGGTCAAGGTCCAATGAGACAATTAGAGTCTGCACTCGGCGACCTGGGAGGACGCATATGATATGTGCCAGCAATTTCCATTTTTGTTTGAATGATAAACTTATGATACTGTGATACACTTATTTCGGCATTTGTACTATGAAACTTTGAGACAAAGTTTAGACCAAGAGGGGGTGTATGTAACATCCTGCTCTGGCGCACTGAGAAAACTTATTCTTTGAGGACACTTGCTCGCAAGTGATCTGGACTATTATGATATTAAAACATTTTTCCTTGATTATGATGCGTTATGGTAGATGACATGATGTTTTACTTATTTGACATAGATAGGTGCTATTGACTCGATTTTACTAAGTGTGAAGGGTTTTGGACCTTGAGGATGCAGAGGCATCGATGGAACCCCTTGGACTCCGGATTGAGTCAGGGAGTGTGTTATTTGGGTTGATTTATTTACTGTGATATTACATTGATTTGATGATATGATGTGGACATGTTTTGACACGATTGTTGATGATGCAGGCTGACGATAGCTTGCCGACCAGACTCACATATGGAGTAAAGGGGCCACACATGATTACCAAAGAGGTTGAGGGAGAGGTGTGGATAGCAGCCCTGCCATAGCCTATTAGCACTTCCGCCATAGCTCGAACTGTAGGTTAATGATTACCTAGTTCAAGAGGATCCACGATGTCATGAGGGTAGACTGCGACAATCGCTCACGATGATTCTAAGGGGCGTGCAATAAGGTGGGGGCCTTATTCCTTAGAATCCCTTAGTCTCCCACAAGTTCACTTGGCGTAGTGTTGACTCCAGGGGTTATTGATGTCTACCAATCAATCAAGAGGCGAGTGGCACCCTTGGAGCACGTGGTGCATCCTGAAGGGCACATCACGCAAAGGAAACACTAGAGGCGAGTGGCACCCTTGGAGCATGTAGTGCGTCCTGAAGGGTACGTCGTGTTGATGATGATGAAGGAACAAACCTAGATGGCCCTAAGACATTTAACAAATTAAGAAATTCTTAAATAACTTCCCTAATTAAATGTCGCCCAGTTCAGAATCTAAGTCCTAAGTCTAAAACTTCTCTAGGGTAAAATTTTGTCTAACCGTAAAAAAAAGACCCTAGAAAAATAAAAATTAAAATTAAACTAAAAACCACTTAAGTAATAGTTTTGGTCTTCATAAAATTTTGGGGGTAAAATGAAGAGAGTAAGAATTTAATTAAAATCAATGGATTTAAAATTGTAAAGAAGAATTTAATTGTTTAACTTGTGAAAGTGTAAAAGATATTAAATTATTAATAAAAGGGAAAAGAGGTTAATTGGCGCAACTGGCATTTTGGCTCTAATAAAAAGGGGAAAGAAGGGAATAATAAAAATTAGGAAACTAAGGAATGGAGGAAACATAAAAAGGGAAAGAGGGGAACTTATGGTAAAAAGTGAGGTCAACATAGTAAAGAATCTGCAATTAAGAACCTTCTAAATTGAACTAAATTAGCAACTTCATTTTTCAGGAAAGTATTTAAACCTGTAAGGGAATCTAGGAATAACTAGGAGTAAATTTAGGAGCAACTCTAGGTGGGTGAGGGAAAATAAGAAAATTTAATAAATTAAAGAAATTAGTTAATGGAGAAATGTGGGGGATGAATGACACTTGTACGAAAGAGAATTTTTAGAAGATTTTTTTTTAAACTTAAAGTAAATGAAATTTGGGGTAAGTAGGAAGTTCTAAAACTCTATAAAAGAGAGGAAGGAGGAGGAAGAAGGGGATGGGCTATTAGCATAACATTACACTGCTGGATTTGTGACTTGACTGATTACTTGTGGAGAGTTGGGATTTCCCAGCTCGGATAGGAGGGGTAGCTCGGCCTTGTGAGGCGAGCTGGGAGCTAGACGTACCATCTGGATATTGTGTGACCCCTTTGCGGCTCACGGGGCTAAGGGGGAAGCAGAGTACCCCTAGCGTTGGCTGGGAGGTACCGGTGTAGTCTCGACGGTCGGCAAGCGAAAGTGGCATGGAGCGTGCAGACGACATTTGGAGCAGACGAACAGGAAATGGTACACATCTATGTTATTGGATAGAATGTTGTAGGATGTATGTTTTAGATCTGTCGGTGTATTGAGTAGGAAACTGTTGGTGTAGTTTTATGACTGAAATTTTATATCCTGGCTGATTTATTGGTTGATTGATCTCCCTGTGGTGATGACTGTGACCCTTGTGATGCTCTCACCATGCTCTTCGATTTACGTTTTCAACTATGTCTTATGTATGCAAGGATAATTTAACGTTGTATTGATGATTTTGGCAAATTAAAATGTGATTATTTCATTCCCTACGAATTAAAATGTGCTTATTTTTATTCCCAGCCTGCATTCTCTTTCTTCAAATCAGTATTTCTTATTAGGCAAATCTAGTGTGCCTGAAAACAATTGATGGCAACCATGCCCTTCCCATGCTCTGCATCTCCTTTAATTTTTGCTGGCTGAATTATCCGACGAGTTACCCTTGGTTACTTCTCTCCCAGACCCAATTTTACTTCTCTGACTATGTTTTTCTTGCTGTCAGCGATTTACATTTAAAATGAAAATTTTGGTTTTATATTTCAAATGGCTATTCTGAATCTCATGTTTCAATAGCGAATTGTATTTTGTATTGCAAATGGCGAAAGCTTCGTTGGTATGGTAGCGGTTTATATTTTAAAATGAACATTTCAGATTTTATATTTCCACTGCGTATTCATACATTATATTTCAATTTGTGAATTTGAATTTCATATTCAATGGTGAATTGGTATTTTATATTACAATGGCTGTTTGCTTTGCTGAAATGGCAGCGACTTATTTTTAAATGACAATGGTAGTATTCTTGATCAATGGCGAAATTGTATTTTTAATTACATATGGTGATTCGTGTCTCTAGTATGTCGGCTTGTACCCTTCTGGCTTTCAATAGTGGTTGATCTTAAACGATGATTGGGATTCATGCAAAACGCACTCAGATCCGACCTCACCCACCTGTGTGACCTGTTGAGCTGCTGTCAGAACGATTTAAATTTGGTCTGGTTAACCTCCCTCCTAATGCGAATGGTAGATTCATATTTCACCAAGTCATAAACAAAATTTATTCTGGAACAAGAACTCAGTGGTGTAACCCGGCTTTAGTGGCTGTAACCTTGCGTTCCACTAACCTATGTTTTCCCTTTTATTTTCTTGCCAGATTCGTAACATAGCCACGCGAGTGGATGACAGGGATCCTCAACTCTTAGCATTCTACGACAACCTTTTAGCAACTTAGGCGTGACTGGTAGTAGATTTCCTAGAAAAAAAATTGTGTGATAATTGACCAACTCTTTTGGTCAGGCCCAAAGAAAAACAAAAAACTTGCATCTCCACTCTCATCCAATGTGTGTTGTCTTCCCTGCTCGTTTTAAGGACCACAACATCTGTCATTAATATAAAATACCTAAATTTGAAGTCCGAGCAAATTTTAGTAAGTAACAAAGTTCTGACAGGGAAGAGTGATTGAGTGCACTCTAATATTGGTAAAAATATGTAAGAGAATTTGTGAGATTTGAGTGCTTTGATATGTAAAGATTATATAAAAAAAATACTAACAGGTTTATTGCATATGAAATGTATTGTGTGAAGGTTGAAAGATAAAAATGGAAGATAAGTTGATTACAGTCATATAAAATGACATTTAACAAAACAAGTTACCTTCAATTATCATTATATATATATATATATATATAGAATAGAAAAAAATGAGCTTAGATTTGTACAAAAATTGAAAAACAAAAAGGGAAAAATCGAAAAAGATACAAAAAATTTATATAAAAATCGATCGCCAATTGACCCAAATGCAAAGGAAGTTGCTCTAAGTTGAATTAAATTAGTTTCTAATTATACAGTACTATATGCCTTGAAAATAAATGAGTCTCCTTAAGTAGGAAGGAATTTCCATTTTAGTGTGTTATTGTGGTTGGTTTTCAAATTTGTAAAGGAAGGCATTTCATTGTTCGAAATTGTATATTAGCCTGATGTTCAATAAGATAGTACTTCATAAGTGTGCGCATAATACTTGTTAATGATGATTATGGTTGAAATTAATGTTATGTTGAATATGGTATAATGTTTCTATTGTTAAATTGTTAAAACTGAATGGTTATATGATTAGTTTATGACTTAAAAGTTGCCAGGAGTAGTTGTAAGTTATGACAGTTGGGATGTTGACCTTGATATACTAGACTTGATTGTAGAGAGAAATACTTTTATTTATATTTTTAAAGTCGAAACCAATTAAAGGTCAGACTTGCTGCATTAATTGTCTTCGCCTTGTAGTGGGATTAAAAGTACACTTTCAATGCAATACTGTAATAGTAGTAAGTACCTTAATAAGTTAATAATGTTTTACTATCACATTTTACCTTCATGCAGGTAACCTGGTTTTGGCCATATCAATGGTTATATTATTGTCTTGTTAATTGCTTTATTTGCTAGATTAATTTCCAATGTATCCTATTTTGATTAAATGTATTACTTTCAATGCATATGGTATTAGTAGTAACGAGTTAGTAATGACGCGCTATTGTAAAATGCTTAAATGTAGATAACCGTGTTGTTGCAATTGTCAATAATTATGTTTTTGTCCTTAGCTTAGAAGGCTTGGTCTGCTTGTGTCGGGCGGGACGTAGACACCTCCATGTTCCTCAGAACAGTTGTCAGCCCTAAGACCTTAGATGGTTAAAATCGATGGGAACCTAGGCTTGAGCGTTGCTTATATGTCTTGGAGGTACTAACCATTGCAGAGTAGGACGGATGGGTAGTCAGTGTTTCTAATTGTCGGTTGATTGTTGTTCTACACTGGCAGATGTTGATGTGTGTCTTAGATCCTTATGTTGATATCGTAGTTGCTTGCTTCATGATTTGTCATCACGTGGTGGTGCAGGGTATAACACCTTGTTACCCTTTTACACACACACACACAAAATAAATAAAAAATTGCACTTGTTAAGAGGTTGGTCGTTGTAATGAGGAGGATCGTTGCACTAATTTAATGTCGATTACCAATCTAATAGTAAGTCAAATTTCAATTAGTCCACAATTTGCAATTCTATATTAACATTAAATTCAACAAGTCTAAATTGCAATTAAGTCAATATATGCCAATCTAATTTAACATTAATGACAATCTAATTTGGAAATTTGAAATTAATCAATAATTTCCATCCCACTTAGTAATTAATCTCATAAACAATCATTAACAATATCAATGTACAAGTTGCAATGATCACACTTGTTAGCGACATTAATTTATAAATTGTCATTAGGTTACCATCTAATTTAACATTAAAAGCATATCAAGGAGCAATCTAAATCATAGTTTGGTCATCAATGTACCATCAATTTAACCTTAAATGCAAATCAATTTAGCGAGCTTAATTAAGTAAATACTCACACTATAACCATAGTTACATTCTAATTGAAAAGTCAGTTTAATCAATGTTACAACTAAAGGACAAGACTGTTCTAAATTAGTTAAAGGGTTGTCTAATCAATTTAAGGGATGACTATTCAAGTGAAGACATTGTATAAATATTCTAATCATTTGCTGTATACAAAAAAAATAATTTCCATTGCTGCAACTACTATTTACATTATACATGGGTTGTCAATTAATAACAGAAAGCGTGTAAATTGACAATTCACTAGGTAATCTAAATACAACATGACCAGAATTAAAATGTGGTTTAATCAATTCGTGCACTGACTGTCAATTAAAAACAAAATGGGGAAAAATCATAGAGAAGATACACACAACTTTTACTGGGAATATTGTAGAGATCCCCGCTGAGTTTTGGTGGGAAAAACGTAGGGGTAAAGGTGTCAAAACAACTTCAACGTTACAATATTCGATGGTAAAGTGTCACAACAAATCGTGTATGCCAGCAATAGAATGGAACAATTAAACACAGGGTCGCAATTGCCAGAAAACACATTAGCATTGCCATTAAAGCAGGTCGTTGTACATTAAAGAAATGTAAATTCTCATTTCCATCAAATACAATTCGCAAATGCCATTAATTAAATCACATACACATTAATACCATTTCTTTTCACTTAACTGGGAATCAACAAAACACAAGCACAATATATAAATTTTGATTTTACTCCAAGAGCATCTCGCTGTCAAAACATCTTCAATGAATTGAAAAGCATAGAAAAAAAAATAAAAACCGTAGCCCCAACGAGTGTGAGGGTTTTCAACAGGAGGACAATGTTGATAGGTGAAAATGGTAATGACTCAGGCAGGCATTAGATAACCTTGTCGACACTGAACAACTCGGCCCCTCAAAGAAATTTGTTGTCAGTTCTATGAGGGTGTTGTTCAACATATCCCCAAATATATATGACTGTAATCATATAAGCAAAGCGTAATATATTTACGTTGTCCCAATCCAAAAGCTGAGTTCTAAATCTCTAAACAGGTAATGAAGATCGTGGTTCTAACACTAGGTTGGTTAGCAAAAATCAAAGTCATTCTATAATAGAACACTGAGATTACCAAAAGAAACACAAAGATCCTCCCAATTGAGTGTTGGGTAAATAGGATTCAATCACAATCTATCAAGGTTAAAGTCGTTGTAATAGAACCGGGTATTGGCTCATAATTTCATGGGGTACAATCTATTCAAACCAGGAGGAATGGGGTGAAAGAGGTGGTCTATCGGTAAAAAAAAAACATGGAGAATTTCCACTAAAACCAGGGAAAAGCCATTGAAAAGATTGTAGACATTTTATCCACCCAAGTGCTGATAAATTTCAAGGTCATGCCATTAAAAATGTAAAAATAAAATCAACAAGCACAGAGATAAACCATAAGTAGAGGTACTCAATCAATAGAAGGCACAAAAACCAATCAATCAGCTAGGGACAATCAACATAGGTAGACGACTGGCAGGAACATCCTTCACTCATCATCCATGCACATAAAAGAAGGGTGTTTAGATCCATAGGTCTATTAACACCAAAGTGACGACTATAGATCAGGCTCCTAACCGACTACTTAGGCGAGGAATGATGAGCTAGGGATGAATGGAAAAAGAAAACCACAATAATCACATATCAATAAACCATAGGGCAGTCAATACATGTCGAGAATCAAAGGCCATGGGAATCAATCAACATCGAGCTAAAGGCTATGGGGAAAAAAATTTCAGTCATCAACTATAATTCTAAGACAATCATTTTCCTTATCCAATTAAACATTTTGAACTAAAGAAGGAAAATGATTTTCATTTTAGGTGATGTAATACCCTCACAAGTTACTACTATCTACCTAACATTTTTTTTCTAAATCAAGTTTAAAGTTTATTATTCATTGATCATTACTCGTATAATAAATTACGAGCATGAATCATTAACTTAATAAAAAAAAGATAAAGATAAAGTAAGATATAAGAATACCTATGCACAAAAAGAAATATGAGAACCAATATTTATACTTATAAAAAATCTATTATATGTAAATGAAATATCCACTCTTGCTTATATTGATTTATTCATCATCAAAGTGTATAAAAAAAATGTCCACTCCAATAAGCCTCCATCCTTAAGCATCAATTTCATGGATATTATCTAGTACAATAGATGATAAATAACAATCTCTAATACTTTAAACATACCTCTTTGCAAGGGACAATGGAAACAAAGATTCCATTTGAAAACCTATCACTTGTAAAGAACAACCTCACATCAAATTCTATGGAATTAGTGAAACAAAATTGAGTCTTTATTCTAAGTCCAAAAAATCCTATGCACAAATCACTAAACCAAGAAACCCATGCCATCAATGAATAATCTCTCAAAAGACATAAAGACAAAAAAAAATCATGTTGAAGTTGAAAGTGATTCGAAAATATAAAAGATTGGATGATAAACAAGAATACTCCAATAACAAACTGACAACCTAACCCTACCATTGAGATGATAAAGTGCATTAACAAGTACTCCAAAAACCACATGCAACAAGATGGTCTTCCCATCACAAATGGATATGTGCTAGGTAAAGTAGAAAATAAAGGTTATCATAAAAAACTATCCAATGTAGACTACTACAATTATCAATCATTCAAAAGAGTACAACCTATGGATTAATCCACCATTTTTCAAACAAATAACCAATATCAATCTATGGTTCAATATATAGATGTAGGTTGTCCAATATTGTCTACCAATGAGGCATCTCACTTGTTCACATCTCTTTTCCCAAACAAAAAATTGTAACATTTGTATGCTTTTATATATCACCATTGTCTAACTGACATGATATTTTACCCTGAGACCATCAACTATCTTTCGCTTCTAATACAAATTATGCACATTTCCAAGTTCATAGTTTATTGTGAAAAACCCCAATAACTAATCACATAAACATAATCTATTACATATCATACACCAATGGAATATACATGAACAAATAAAAATACAAATCACCTCAAATAGACATCATATGACAATGTTATGGTCCTCTAAAGTTTAATTTTAAAAAAATAGAAATTTTTGGGGAAAAAAAGAAAATAAGAATGTTTAGAAAATATATATTTCACAAACATAAATTTCTAGAAATACAAATTTTCTAAAAACATAAAAAATACAAAGGTAGTAATAATTTTCAAACCATAGTTTGAGGGATAAAATGACCAAATGTGGAAAAACAAAAAATAGGGAATCCTCCTAACTTTTCCCATGGAATTTGAAAATGGCCTTAATTTATCCAATTTGAGCTACACAAAAAATACATTTTCTCATTTATTCTCCAAGATACAATATCAGCCACGGTTGAAGTCCAAATTGTGTGAAAACTTGAAACATCAGTTCTTCAAATCCTACTAAATATGTTGAATTCTTCAAGTGACATATATAACCTCTAAGAAAAATTAAAGAGAAAACATTGATAGTAGAGAGATGAAGAAACACAAGGAGACCAAAATATTGGAATATTTGTGGAAAATAGTGTTAAAATCCCTTGATGAGTTTTTGAAGCTTAATGAATTCCCTCAAAACCCTATAACAAAAAAAATCTTCCACACCAAAGTTGTAACACATTGAGAGATTAAGCCAAGGAGATTAGATCAATACCTTTTTATATCATGTCAAAAAATGAAGAGAATAAACTTTTATCATAATCTGTCTCGTCTCCCATGAGCATGCACCATTAATGATGAAGGAACATTGAATTCATTATATGGATGCCAACGTGAAGATAGATAAAAGACCAAAATTAGTTGTTGCAGAATATGATAGTGTCGCTGCAGAATGTGATAGTGTTGTTGTAGAATGTAATAGTGTTGCAGATTGTGATAGTTCTATAGAATAGATGCACTACTATAGAATTGATAAAATATAAATGCATGAGATAAAATAACAAAGGTTAAGAGGAAATTTATTCACATGTCTAGAAATTTGTTGTCGGATGTGTTGAAGAAGGAGTGCATTGTTGAGTGGAATTTGTAAGGTCACACTACAAGAGGCAAATCAATATAGAAGAGGAGGAAAAGTCTCAATCTAGAAATGAAATGAAAGAAGATGAGAAGGCCATTTGGAAGATGAAGGTGAATAGTTTCTTGAAGATAAATAAATACAACATGAATGAGGTAAGGAGGCCGAAAAAAAAAATAGAGATGGATCAAATAAGAAGAGAGGAGATATTGAGAGTGATACAAGGCAATGGTTGAGGTTTCCATGGCCTTGGTTCTGGAAACTCAACGAGCTCTATAAGATGATACGTAACCATCGATCCATTATATTTATTCTCTATATAAATGTATAAAAGAGTTCAGGTTTCTAGATTAAATCCCTATGCATATGTGTGGATAAGTCTATATGATTACATTGATGTGTTGTTTTGTATGTATGGTTGTAGATTTCATTCTATTGCATGGATTATAGAATAGTTTCATTGTGAATCCATGTGTGTGTGGGTAGTATTTAAAGCACAAGCCAAGATCTAGTTGCGAGAAAAAACCACACTAGTAAAATTGCAAGAAAAAGAGAAAAGAAATAATGAAATAACACTTGAAACGAAAATATTGTTGAAGAACCAATTCATATTTCACTTGTATATTAATGATTGACATGAGTACAATATATAGACTCTCCAGGGAGAAATGTGCATAACTTTGGGGTTCTTTGTGCATTCACTAATTAGATTTAATCAATTCATAACGAATCAATACCATGGGTCAATACCATGACTCACTAAGTGGTAAATAATGGTAAATGGTAAGTTAGAATCCATTAACAATAAAGGAAATGTGTAATTCCTAAGGGGTTAAGTTATCCATACCCAATGCACATTAGTCGTCATCAATTCCATATGTTATACTTGTTATAAATAACACTATTAAAACTAGGAAACCCTCTATATTTAGGAATGGCTAAAAATAGACATGGATGTCCCTTGAAAAGTGGAATGTTATTCATGCAATCCAAACACACACACATAGATGCAGAAATATGAGCTAGAAATGGCATTATTCTTGAGTCTAATAATTGTACAAAGAAGTCTGTTAGAGTGTTGAACCATGAATAAGTTTTTTTTTTGTATGATGCTCATGAGGATGAGAGATTTTTTTTTAATATAAATCTAAGAAAAAATATTACGAGATCGTAGAAGAGGTTCTATGTAATATATACTCATGAGAGAAGTATGTGTATGAGAAATGATAGGTTCCTCGGTTTATAAACTATCTGTTGATTGCAAGATTGAGTGGCATAACTCAATGGGTCACGTTGCAATGAAGACTATGTAGAGGTATTTCCAAGTATATAATTGTTTGGAAGGATTATACGAAGTTTCAACTCTCTTTCTATAGATTGAGAATATGTTGTAGATGGGTGAGTACACACTTCTACTCTATAGTGTCTAATTATTTGTGTTATAAAATAGTAGATGGTGGTGGATGCACAAATTCAGTGGTTGTAGCATTGAAGGATTTGAATTTTTCTAGTTCTATTATGCACTAGAGTTTTAGAGTGTCTACATTTTTAGTTTTTCATAGGAGAAGGAATTCCACTATGGATTTAATATGAAAAGAAAGAGGGGTGGATCCTCTTACATAAAGTGGTATCAGAGCTAGATACAACTCTGTGTTGAAAGAATTTGCAAGAGTATTAGATCATGTTCAAATCTAGTTGAAAATTTGTAGAATTCTTATAATTAATTCTCTCTTAAGAGTTGGATTCTGCAAGATTAGTTCCTATGAAACTATGGCAACAAGGAGACCTGAGAGTGGGTTGTCTCAGCTTGTGTCTGCTGGGAAAAGAATAATGAGAGTTATTTATAGAATAAAGGCCTATTAATGGAAGTTTGGTTGAGGGCTACAAGAAAACTCCCAAGGATGTCTCCACGAAGAGGAGTAGGTAGAGAAGGTGCGAGGAACCTAGCACTGGAAGAATTAGAGGAATTATGGAGCCGAGATGATGGAGAAATAATAGAGTTGTAGAGTATAAGGAAAATAATATGCACAAAATGAAGGACCAAATGTCAAAGAAAATGAATGAAGTTGTTAAAGGAAAAAGATTGAAGCTACAAGAAGAAAAAGATAGTTGAGAACAAAAGGTTGAATGAATAAAACAAAGTCTAGAAGGTTGTTGCTGAGAAAGAATATATTCTTTGAGATAATTTTTTGCTAAAGATAGAGACAATGTGGTTCATGAGGGAAATTCATGATCAAATGAGATGGAAATTGTGGTGGTGGTTATCCATGATTTTTCTCTTGAGATAAAAGGATAGCCACTTGAAATGATTCTAACATGTGAGTGTTGAAGTTGTACCATGAATGTTGGCTACAAACTCATTGAAAGAGTGATATGGGAGAGAAATATATGACTCCATGTCATGGACAAGTGGAATAATTGACCACAAAATTGGGTTGCAAGAGAAAATAAATTTAGAAGGTTTATGGGATTGGAGACTAGGCTCATAGGTTTTGAGGAAAATGTTGGTAGAAATGTGATGGTGGTAATACATTGTTTCTAGATGGTGGCTATATATTAAGAGTGGAATTAAATCCAAAATAAATGAGAATGAACAGAGATGTAGAAAATTATAACACTTGAAGATAGAGGAACATGTGGTGTGTTTTGGATGTAGTGATGAAAAGGAGAGAGTGAAGATGGATTTTTTTTTATTTCCCTTAATATGCTATTTTATTGTTTGCAAGAAGAAGGGAATTTGAAGTTGCAGATGAAAATGAATGTACTTGGCTAAGAAGGATTGAAGGTTGTTGAATGAGAATGTGTTGAGAATTGATTGTAAATTTGTTGCATGAATATGAAGGATATTGAAGGTATGTCTTTGATAATTTTAATTTATGAATAATATGAATACGTTGACAAAATATTCTAGTAAGGAAATTTGCATGTGGTTGTGGGTTGAGTCAAGATAAGTGTAACATGTGAGCATGTGGCTGCATGTTGTGTGGTTTCGAGCATGATTGGATGGGAGCGTTGAAGGAACTTTGTACACATCATGAAAAAGGGAAGTGGAATGTCTTAGATGAAATGCATCTCAATTTTAGTTCTGTAGGGGATGCATGGCTAAGGATAATTTAACCAATGCTTGTGGTTATGAACAAAGAGAGATAGATATGGTAGCAACACCAAAAGGCAAGTTTTGGCAAAAATGAGATGGATATTCCATATTTACATGATAAGAGTATTGTTGTGTTTTTGTAAATAGATATGCAATAATGTACATGAAGATAGCAACAATAAGGTGAAGAAGAATATGTAGTGGGAATAATATGCCTTGTATTCCCTGTGGAGATGAATGTACAACAATGTAGAGTTGGTGAAGGCAAGATTGATGAAAGTTGCATTTGGTAGCTAGAGATTTGAATAGTTTACCTCATAAGAATGGGGGCATGATTTATTAATAACCTAGGGGGTGAATTCATTTTGAGGACACCAGTGTGAATATTTATATAGAACCAAAAAAATTGTTGCAGAACATGACATGCTACAGAACATGACAGTGTTTCTATAGACTGTGACAATGTTGTTGCAAAATGTAATAGTGTTTTATATTGTGATAGTGATGTATAATGGATGTGCTACTATGGAATTGATAAAAGATAAATGCATGAGAGAAAATAAAAAACGTTGAAGAGGAAATGTATTTGCATGTGTATAAGGTTATTCAAAGGATGTGTTGAAGAAGGAGTGTGCTACTAAGTGGAAAATGGAAGGTCACACTACATGAGGTGAATATCAATACAAAAGAGGAGGATTATGAGGTAAAAATATGACTTCTAATTATTTGGCATTGCGTTACACTCATTCATTTAATTTTGTCAACCCAAGGTTCATTATGTACTTGTGAAGCACTCAGTGTAATATGCACAGAAAAAGGACTTTGACCATATATTGGAAAAGCATGAATAAACAAAACTACGTATAAATGGAAGGAAAATAATAAAATGTGAAGCCACCATGTTATAACCCCCAACCCTACTGGTGGTACCTCTCAAGATAAGGTCTATGAGATTTCATAACCCTATACCTTCGCGTGTTCACCTAGTGGGTTTATAATCATAATGATTTTGTAGCACTCCAAACAAAGCAAAGGAAACTAATTATCTTTTTATCTAAATTCATACATAGAAAAATCAGGAATAAACCTATTATTAGGTCAATATTCCAATACTTGATTCCAACAATTTAAATGATTCCTCAATCGATAATCTTGTTTGTACTATTTCCATAATTATTAAATATACAAAACACTAGCACATATTTGCTATCAGACATCAATAAAAGTAATTACTAATAGAGGAATCAATAACACGCATTGATCTAAGTCCTAGCACAATCAGTTGTCATTCTGCAACATAGCACAGGTGGCCATTATGTAGCCTGTGTTTATTCTGCAGTCTAAATTAAGAGTAGATTAACATAAACTCAATCCAACAAAGTAAGCTAACATAACACTAACATATAGATATATATTTATTCACAACATAGGACCGTGCCTGTGAGAGGGACCTATCCCATGGGTAAGCCTATACTCACGATTCTCAATTTACCACTAGTACACCAGTAAGTGAGCACTCAAAACATGACAATAGTATTATATTAAAATTCTAAATCTTGGAGATTTTGGCTCTTACAATTCGCTACAGTATGGTATACACTGATATGATATGCACACCCGTACACACTAACACACTAATGTATATACAAATTGAGGGAATCTAGTTAGCTAAATATAGTGCTATCAGTTCCTATTATTATGCTAACAGTGTAATTAACCTAACTTCTATTGTCTGCTGATTTGTTGGGACATGTGTGGTTACATGGCAACCAATGGGAAATAGATCCCATACCCATAGATTCCTTTCACAAGAGCTGAACCGATTCCTTAAATGTGCAAGTGGATCGAGGTCTATCTGGGATATGATAGATTTTTTAATTCGACCTACTGAAAGCATAATTTCTTGATATAATTATGAGCTTGATGTAGCATAGACCAAGGATCTTTTTTTTCTTTAATTTATCTTTGTCGATGCATCCTTAATACCTTTTTTTGATTTTAATTCTTTGACTTTGTTATAGGTAGTAAGATAATGTGCTAATATAATGGCACTGGAGCTAATACACACACACACACACACACACACACACACACACACACACACACATCAAAGACTGATATACATTAGTGTTATATTAGCCTTTCGATATATCTTCTTAAAATGCCCTTACAGTATAATATCAATCTTTCATATGTCATTTGGAGGAACTTGGAACACTTTTCACTTTACAACCATAGTTAGCATTACTAATATCTACACATACAATAATTCAAATTTCCTTTTTAAAATCCACACCAAATCTTAATCATAAAGAGAAATCAAGATTAATATATTGAAATTTAGGTAATACCTTATAAGAGCTCAGAAAATACAAGGAATGAGTATTTAGCATGTATAAAGAGGAAACATGTATATATATCTATAGGGTATAGGAAGCCAAAAAGATGTCAAAATGGGAGTTCATCATCATCCCCCTACTGGCTTGGTTGCATGTCCCCATGCAACCTATTTTTTCTTTGCTATACCTACATGTACTGCTCCCCTGTCATAGGCTAGGTGCCCAAATTCACCTGTGTTATAGTATCCCAAGGTTATGTCCATTTGTAGCCATTGACTCCTTTCTTCTTCCTCATTCCAAGTGAGAAAAACTCTTTAGAATCTGCTAGGACACCATATGACAGGAAAATGGAATCTAGGGCCCACCCATCTAGTGCCATATCTTAACAAGGAGTTGGCATAGCAGGAAGCCCTATTAAGGGATAAACTGAAATATGGGTATCCCATTGATTTTATATCCTTTAAGTATTTATGGACGCCCTCCCAAATGTCATGGGATATCAACAATGCCTCAACATAATATGCATTGGAGACTTGTAGGAAGTCGTTTATGCCATATATTTTGTGTTGTTTGATAGTAACAACATCCCCCATATCTAATCTCAATCTTTGTATATCGTCCTTTATTATATAGGGTAGAGGGTATTCATCCCTTACATTTAGGTTTTCCTCTGACTCCATTCTCATGTAAAATTCAACATCCTTTTTCCACTCAGAAAGATCGAGTATATGGGAAGTAAATGCATTTAATTGGACATCCCCAACAAAAGGGTTGGGATTCCACTGAGTGTTATTCGACAAGATGAAGTTGTAGAGATAAAGTTCACATAATAAATTATGATCTTTCATCTCTGCAAAAATATATATGCTGACAAAGTCATCCAGTTGTGTGATCCCATGGGGCTGTCCAACTGCTAGCTACCTCAATATAAAAACTTCCCATATATCATGCAAGAAGAGAGGGTAACATCTAGGTGGCTCTCTGTTGTATATGCCCTCAAATGAAATATCAATGGTCTATTGTATTAATTTCCTTGTGTCTTCCAACTCTTGCTTGTACCCTTTAATCTTTTTAGTCCATTTTTGTTCTTGTTGCAAGTACATGGAGAACCACCTGGTCTTAATATATTTTATGTATTGCCTATGGGAATCCTTATTTATGATTCCTAGATCAGAAAGATCATCCTTATTCCTCCATTAAGGTAAATCCGGTTTCAACTGTATGAAGGCATGTGTATTAGTAATGACATCATCCAAGAAAGTGTTGAAAATAATTTGTTTTTCTTCCACATGGAATTTTTCACAACCTTTCTTTCTTTCTTCTAAACTTCCTCACCCTGAATATCCCCCATCAAATTCCCTTCATTACTTTGTGGTAACTTGTGATATTTCATTTGGATTTTGATATTTTTGTTCTGTAGTAATAGCCTTATGTTTTGTTTAAGAAGATCCTACTAGATAGGGCTATAGAATCTAAATGGTTTGGGTTCCATATGCCTTCGCCCCCCCTTTTTATTCTTATATTTTCCTCTACATCCTGGAATGAAATGTGAACAAGCTGGTAAATCATGAGAATCAATTATCTCCTTGGGTGAGGAAGGGGAGGAAGAGGGGATTTTGAATCCCATCCAATTTTGTTCAGAATCTAGATTTGGAGGCTCCACTTCTTCAAGATTTGTTATGAGTTCGATCATGATATTATCTCCTTCCCCCATTTCTCATCTGAGTTTTCAACAAGCTTCTCATTATTTGTCCTGTCTTCCGACTCTGTATCAAGCTCAACAATAGAGTTTCTCCCCAACACTTTCCTAGATACCCTGGTAGATCTCCTGCATCCCACTGATGTAGCTTCAATATACCTCTTCTTGGGAGGAATTATTTTGTCCCTTGTCTTAGTTAATGGATAGCCCATGAAGGTACTCCATGAAATTCTCATTCTTTCCAATTCTACATTTATGATCATCATTATCATGCCTTTATGGTAGAGGGCAGTTTTTAGTCTCTTTTTATTTCTCATAAACTCACTCATGTTTGACAAACTTTTGTGTAGATAATAGGGCATATTCGTTGGTTTTTCTCCTACCAGATGCATCAAAATTCTAACATGGTAATGTTGAACAAGGATGTATTGTCCTTCACAAGTAATGAATTTCTACAAATGAAAAACCACATCATCTAGGGGGAGCATAATGCTTCTCTTGGTATTCCCCTTATTAAATCAGGGAGTGGGGATGGTGTTTTCAGAAATTGAGCCCAATTTGTAAGAGAAATCTTAAAGTTTTTGTACCACTTCTCCCCCTGTAGAGTGCAAAGAACCAATGTGGTTCTTACCATGGACATCCATCATAGATGGAATAAATAACTGTAATCCATATTGGACAATAAATATATTGAATAAGAATGTATATAATGAGATAAAATAGATAATATATGATGAATAGTTGTACAATGAGAGTGCCAAATTTATAGAGACCCTAAAGGCACATGTGGTGACCATCCATGAAAGGATGCATCCCTTAGATAATTAATAACTAATTACTATTATTATTATTATTATTATTATTATTATTTATGATTATTATCACTTAATATTATATATATTCTGTATGTTACATTTCCTTCCCCTTAAAAACGATTTTTCCTCAAAGCATGATTAGAGAAGCACCTATCTCTTGTTCTAACTCGAACTGAATTCTCATGATCTTTTGTTTTTGTAGTTGTGACACTTAACGAAACTAAACGATATAATCTTCAAATTCCTGAAGTAATATGTTGCATCTCTTTGGAAGTGATCCATCCCAAATTTACTTTCATTGGAATTGTTTGATGATTGATTGTTCAGATAGGATTTCTTATTTCAAGCTTCCATAAAAGTTGCCTATTTTGTCTTCGTTCTTTTTCAATGTTGTAGTTTAGTTGTTGGTAAGAAGAACATTGTTTATATTCCTCTTGACCTTGTTGTTGGTTGTAATGACTCTTGTGATTTGGATGATGATAAGGCACCCAAATCTCTTCTGAATATTTTTTATTGGATCTTTCTTCAACTTTTGAGAAGCCTTATGAGAATCCCTCATATCAATGTTTGTTTCTTTCTCTAAGGTTTGGATTTTTTGAACTAGAATCTTCTCTATTTCAATTGATTTAGTCCATGTTTCTTTGTGATCTAGCTCTTCTTGTAAAGACTTCTCATCATGTTTTAGCTTTCTAATTTGGGTAAGTAAGTCTTGATTATGTCGCCTTAAACACAAAGATTCTTCCTTATTTCCTGACTTGTCATCTTCACTTTTTGATTCCAAATTTTCTATTATTTTGTTCTTTAAAAATTTAATTTTTGCAAGCAATTGTTGATTAAGTATTCTTAGGCGAGAGGTTTCTTCATCTTTTTCCAATAATTTCTTGTCATTCTTTAACTTGTTGATTTGTTCAGCCAAACTTTGATTATGGTTCTTTAAACGACAATTCTCTTCATCTTTCTCTAATTTCTTAATGAGATCATGATTAGCTTGTTCTAACTTTTGATCCCTTTGATTCTTATCTTTTGCCTCGTTTATTTGTACCAATAACTTTTGAATATTTTTTTAAAGTAGGAAATGTCTTTGTCTTTTTCTAGTAACTTTCCCTCAAGATTTTGTTTTTGTCTCTCTTCTTGTTTTTTTTGAATTTGCTCCAACCCCACTTGAAATTGTAAATTTATGTTGTGTTGTTGATAATGAATTAGTTGGTTCTCCAATTATTTTATTTTCACTTCCCAATGCATGTCACCTTGATTTTATACTAAAGTAAAAGGTTTTTTACAATATGGACAAGGGCAAGTTCCATTCATAAGGCCCTTTTCATACTCTTCCTCTTTTGCACAAGAGGGACATTTTCCCAAAAATGTTTTCTCTATACATGTCATAGTTCACTTCGTATTTATTTTTTGTAAATGATAAATGTATGAATTGCAAGAACCCACACTTAAAACAATACACTTTTCACTCTTTTTTTTTTAAATCCTTTAACTTTCCTCGTCTTTTTGTGGATATCTCTAACTCCACAATATTTTATATGATACCCTCTCTTCTTATTTTTCCATGGGCCAATGGTTTACCAAAACCATGGGCTTGTAAACCACTGAAAATAAAATCAAAATTTAGTCTTCCTTTTTGTTGTTGGGGAGAAACACCCTATGGACTAGCAAATAGAGTTCAGACTTTGCATGCAGATATGATCGAATAGAAATTACTTTCTACCTTCATCCCTAGATTTAAATCCCCTTTTATTAGTAAATTCATGGAAAGATCAACCTACCTCATTACCGGCGTTTGATGTCAATCCTCCGTTTTGCTTGATTACTTGTTCGCAATACTCCCTCCAAAGCTGACCTGCATTCAAGACAAGCAACAACTATGCATGCATACTACTTATATACTCACGGGTTAGAAATCAAACATAAACTAATCAAACCATAAAAAATTCATGAATTGGGACGGGAAAATCATTCTCTTTATTACTTAAAATGAATCAACTTTACAAAAGATGAGATCGGCCACTGCTCCTTGAACCTGATCCTGGGATCCTCTTCTTTTGTCCTTCAACTTCTTTTCTTTAAATCTCCTTTGGCATTAGGAAAGGATAAAGGGTTGGGACAATGGAATACGTAAATGGGCAGAGTTTCTTTGCTATATTTTTCCTTCTTCCAAATGGTACCCTTACCCCTTCTTTTATAGGCTAGAAGGAGCTAGGTATTTGGATGAACCCTTGGCCATGCATGGCTGAGAGTTTCAATTAACTCACCCATAGCTTTTTGTTTCATTGGAAACTTTCATTTTTTCATGCTTTTGTCTGTCCACGAGGGCTATTTTGGGTCAGCCAGCGTGTACATGCGTGTAGTAATGGGTTAGGGCACATGGGCCTTTACACAAGAGGATTTTCAAAGAGTTGTTCAATAGTGTTTTTGGAAAAGAAAGGATATGAGTTGGCCTGATGCTAGATAAGCATGTGTGGTGCAATTTAGGGTTATAACAAATGCCCCCTAATGTGTGAGGTTAGAAGAGCATCTGATGGTCGAAATACATTACCAATCTTTACTGATGTGCTGAACGATTGAGCCCAAGGATCAGGAACTAGGAGGTGTCGTTTGCAAAATAAAAAATGTTTCATCGAGGAGGGCATACCCATGCTTGGGATAAAAATAGAACCATGGATACCAATCAAATACACTGTAGATCCATGTCAAATAACTATAAAGAGTAGTCGTGAACAATACACAGTGGAGCTACATCTCGAAATCAGAAAGATATACATATAGAGTATCCATCTTCCAGAATCTCATTCAGCCTGAGGGCTGGAGATGAGATCTTCAGAGCTCGAGCAACAAATTCAAAATCTTCCAAAACTCGGGTAGGAGTGTAATATGAGTGTACGACTGCACTACCCAGAGGTATTTGACGGATCATCGGTCATGGACTTGATAATCTTGATGATTGGACTGAAGGCTTCAGTGATTTCGAACAAGGACTTGATTGGACATTCAGGATGGTCGGGTATGCGGACAAGAGACATATTGCAGAGGGGCCGAATCAGGCTTAGTGACAAACTTCCCTTGGACAATAGCATGACAAGTGATGAGACTCAGGAAGCATATATGTTAATCATAAGTCTACAAAGCAAGAGGTAACGCAAACTCTCCATATGTTTGAAAGAATAACCAAATGGTGGAGGACACAACTCTATATAGTGAGAAAAGCTTCCTAAGGTCGTACTACATCCCATAGTCTGATGAACAAACGGAAAGATGTGCTTTATCCAAGGGCGACTCATTATGCTGCCAATAAAGAAAATACTTTTCCCTTCCTCTTTTTGGGGTATCTTTGATTTTTTTTGTTCTTTTTGATAATGGTGGAAAAATAATAAAGGAATATTATGTTACAATGGAGGAACGAGTGTTGCAAATATACAAGCTCAAGACACAAGGACAAGACTAATGTTCTAGTAAAATGATACTTAGGAAAAATCCTCCGGCGGCCAAAGGTGTTAACACGCAGAAGCAAACTGTCACAAGGCTGGTGGATAAGGTATGCAAATGCGGTTGATAAAACACACAATGGTAACATCCTTCGATGTAAGTTTAACGAGCCCAAAGAAGGTAAGCTCAGTGGTTTTTCATATTTAGAGAGTGTGAAAAAACATAAAAGAAGACTCCACTGGGGTACCTTTTTCGAAGATAGTCTAGTCGGTTCGAAAAAGGGGTAAACTAGCACTGATTAGACATAGATTCTAAACCATTTTAACGAGTGTGACAAGAAAAATATCACTCGACCATTTTTTCACTTTTAAGGAGTCTGAAAAAAGCTTAACTATGGACTCCGTCAAAAATATTCTTCTGGACCAATTTAACGAGTGTGAAAGAATAAGTTCACTCGACGATCTTTTCAATTTTAGGGAGTCTAAAAAGAGCTTAACTATGGACTCCATGGGGGTTTCTTTTTCGTAAGTTTAGTCCCTCAGGACCGAAAAAGGGATAAAATTATACCTGAGAGTACTCTTCTAAAGAACGAAAGTTCTATAGAGTATACCTTTGTTCGTACAGTTGACCGTCCAGACCAAAAAATGGGTAAACTACCGTCGGACAGATGTGACTTCAAATTTCATTTTAACGAGCGTGAAAGGCCAAAAGATTGCTCGGTAATCTTTTCATGTTTAGAGGGTCTGAAAAGGGCTTAAAAGGAGACCCGTTATTTATTGGGAGTCTTGAAGGTGAGACAAAGAGTGAATAAGAATCATGCAAATGAGGCTCAAACTCATATATAAGGACTCCCGAGCCTATAGTGTTTCAGAGACGACATTGACACCATAATGCAACCAGGACCTTCCTAGGGCATCCATGTTCTGGTAAGCTCTACCGCCAAGTTGCGACACTTCTAAAGCAAATATGATGGTTCTGTGTCACAAGCTGATGGGATCGATCCTATAGCAGAGGAAAAATACAATGATACACAAAAGTCGAGGTAATAACCTAACCTATATGCTCAAGTTGATTCTTGAAAAAAATTTCATTGACCGTCAAAATTTTCTCAAAACTAAAAAAAATATGTCCCAATACCCGATCAAATCCCTCCCATATTACTCCTGAATCACTCTAAATGGTTTTTGGTATAAAGAAACTGAAAAGGGAGACCAAAAAACTGACAAAAAGAGGCCAAAAAGTCTATAAATAGAAGCTGGTAGCTCATTATCACCATTGCTGATTTGGAAATTGACTCTGGAGCCAAAAGACCCCCTTTGCTAAAAACAGTGATTCCAGGAGCTACAGTGGACGAAACGAACTTCCGCTTGGACCAAGTAAGTACAAACTCCCTTATCTAGCTATTCAATTCCTCAATTTTTCATTTGCTTTCATTTTTTGGGTGGGCGTCGACCTTTAAAAGGTTGGCCCTAGGTACACACGGGTTGTCTCTGGACAGGCAACGTGTACACTCGGGCAGAGTAAAGTCTGCCCGTGTGTACATGCGACTGTCACCATTACAGCGTGCATGGACCCCCCTTTTGTAGAAAAAAGAGAACTAAAGGGAAAGTAATGACCCTCCTGAACTTTGTTGTGTTGGCAGGATGTATGTCCAGTGGAGGAAAAGGGAGCATGAAGAAATCAGTGAGTTGGTTGTGGGAGATCTGAATGTTGTGGTCGTGTTGATGCAATGTGGTTTACTGAAGTTCTTCCTGTGTCCATTTATGCGAGTGCAACCAAGGCTACTAAATGCCTTGATTGACTACTGGCACCTTGATGCAGAGGCCTTCATGCTAGAGGGGCAATCATTGGTGCCCACCACCGAGGATATCTATTTTTTGACTGGCCTCTCAAGGAGAGGGGAACCAGTCAACTTTAGGACATTTCCTGTGGGATCGAGTAAGATATCGGAACTGATAGCTGAGCACTGTGAGGCTGGGATTGACCGTGCGAGCTCCCAGGTACCCATCAGTAAGATCACTAACCTATCACTGCAGGTGATATTATTACTGATTGGGCGGATTACCGGTTCAGCAGCCTTGCATCAGGCGTCTTGCGCACAAATGAACTTGCTATCCAGTGCTTGAATGCACATATTTTTGACTGGAGTACCACACTGCTCGAGTGCATGAAGAGAAAATTGACATATTTTCGACAACAGACACAAAGGAACTTCGGGTTCAGGATGATTTTGTGTTCATTCTTCTTTAAGAGAGTTTCGAGCTTTAGTCCTCGGGAAGTAGTATGAGGACATCAAGCCTCTTTTCCTATAGTGTGTAGATGGGCAGTATTACTGCCATGATAGGGTGGTGGAAGGACCAATGAGGCCTTCGATGACGACTTCTTTGTATGGCTATCATGACAGATCCCTGTGATCAAGGATTACCCATATGCGGGAATAGATTTTTCTAGAGATCTTGAGATACCTCTGCCTCCTGGTGAGGAGCGAGGGGAGATGGGTAAGTCTCCACCTTTGTAGTTTTTTTGTTTGCATATGTAATTTTTATGTAATTTTTGTTATATATATCATTTTTTTTTATATACTAGAGTATTTGATGGGTATGTGTTTGTTTCATGTAGATGTGGGACCTGTGTGACCTGTCGATTATGCACGAAATAGGCATCGTCCACAGCCAGAAGTCGTAACTGTCGTCGCCGGGGGAGCAGCAGTAGCGAGGAACCTCCTAGCCAGGGAGGCTGAGAGGATCCTTAGATGAGTTGAGCGGAACTTCACTGCACTCACTCGCACAGTCCCAATGGCAGAGATAGAGGACCTGCCGCCATCCATGCAGCCTCATGTAGTGGGGGCACCTCAAACATGGGTCCGATTATTTAGGAATTTATCCCATGCTGTGGACTATTATAACAGGACCCATAGGCCCTGAACCTATTTATAATTTTTACGTGCCACGAGCACTTACTTGTATATATTTTTGAGGGCATAAGCCCTGTGACTCGTTATTAGTCCCATTTTTTAGGTGTTTGTGTCCATCTATGTACTCTAGTTGTTTTATGATGTTATATATGGTTTTTTGATCTTTTGTGTCTTATGGATCACGTGTGCAAAAATGTATTTACATGCTTATGTCAATTTTCTTTCATATGTGTGCAAGATGCCAATCTAAAATTTGATTAGCTAGAGTATTTGTAATTTGGTTTAATCTCCTAGGAATATGAAAATATGTAATATAATCAAAGTTTCTTTCTAAGAGATGTACCCTAAGGAATCGTCGGTGTAAAGTTGGATCATGAACCCGGTATACTCTGTTTAGCTATGACACAACTAGTTGAGTGTCAAGATAGACCCAGATATGAGAGATACCCAATGACAAGGCGTCACGAAGCAAATCGATAACTGCACTATACTCGGTGACATTATTTGTGGTGTCACCTAAGCATATACCTCCAGAGGATAACAATTGGCCCTGAAGTGTAAAGATTACCCAAGCTGCGAAGGCAATCCT